>JAWHQI010000714.1:0-288313 GCA_033032865.1 Dactylorhiza incarnata | reverse complement strand
GAGGAGGACGAAGAAGATGAGGAAAATTTATTGTTAGATAAGTTAGAAAATTTATGAAAAATCCAGAGAGGAGGAATTCATTTAAGAAGTATTTTTAAAGAAGGAGACGTTTAGGAAGAAAAAAGGAAAGGAAGACGATGAGGAGGAAGAGAGACCGCCACCGGAGTGCTATCACTGCAAGAAGTTAGGACACATCCGAAGCAAGTGTCCAAGTACTTGAAAGAACTTAAAGAAAAGAAGCACAAAGGGAAGAGGAAGGTGCTGAAGGCGGAAACATGGGATGATACTATTTCTGAGGATGCAAGCAGTTCAAGCTCAAGCAAAGAAGAGGAGGCCAACATGTGCTTAATGGGAAAGAGCGTCATATCTGATGACGAATGCAGTGCCCAAAGTGACACTGAGGTAACTCCTCCAACCTACGATGAATTATTTTCTGAATTTTTAAAGACTTGCAAATTTTTTGAAAAGAGTTTAAAAGATAATGATCTTCTTAAATCTGAAAATAAAATTTTGCTAACGAAAAAAAAAATTGTTAAATGAAATTAAGACTATTGGAAAAGGAAAATTTCTTGCCAAGAGTGTGATCACGTTTTGGGAAGAATTAAAGAACTTGAAGAATCTCTTTCCAAATCTCATTCTACAAAATTATTACTAAAAAGGATGAGATTTTAGAGAGAGATCTGAAATCTTCAATTTCCAAAGTCCATGAGGGAATGAAATCTTTTGAACGTAGATGTGTAAATCTAGTATCCGAGAATACATAAATGAGAAACCAGATTCATGACTTAACGCTAGCCATGAAAAAATTTGGAATGGGCCGAAATCACTGGATATGATCTTAGGATACCAATGCCATGGATCTGGAAGGTTTGGACTCGGATACACGCCAGGAAACTATCGCCCGGCGATAACCACTATCGCCGGCGACAACGAAAAGTCCAAAAAATCTACTTTTAAAAATTCTGAAGTTAATAAATTGTCTAATACTGCATCCTCATCCAGTAGAAGTCCAAAAAAGTTATACTCTTCTTAATACATTACATGTGCCAAATGCAATAGATTTGGTCACACTACGGACTCTTGCTGGAGGAAAGGAAAAAGTAAAATTAAAAAATCTGGGTGCCTAAGGCTTCTACCTATACTATGGGTGGAACCACTTGGGTAACCAGATCTTTACTCACCTCTTCTTTCTAGTGTGTTGGCAGGCTAAGGACAAAGAAGACGTGTGGTACTTGGACTCTGGTTGTTCAAAGCACATGAAGGGAAATAAAGAGAAGTTCCTTAGCCTGGAGATTAAAAAAGGAGGAGTTGTTACATTCAGAGATAATGGAAAAGGAAAAATCATCGGCATCGGAGTTGTGGGTAATAAAAATTTTTCAATTTCAAATGTTTTATTTGTAGAAGGATTAAAGCATAATTTGATTTCTATTAGTTAATTATGAGATAAGGGTTTAGATGTTTTATTTGAATCTTCTACAAATTTGTGCAAAATTATTAATTCTAAAACAAATGAAATTGTTTTTACCGCACCTAGATGTCATAATGTATATATGATTAAATTTCTTGATTTTTCAAATTCTACTTTAAAATGTTTTTTTATCAAAAAATGATGAATTAGAATTATGGCATAGGCGACTTGGACATACTAGTGCCAAGTTAATTACAAAACTTTCAAAAGATAAATTAATTAAATGTTTACCATTGTTAAATGGAAATTTATCTTCTTCATTATGTGTGCCTTGCCAAAAAGGAAAATTCTTAAAATCATCTTTCAAAAGTAAAAATATTATTTCTACCACTAGACCACTTCAATTAATACATATGGATTTATTTGGGCCAATTGGAATTTCTAGCTTAGGAGGTAGAAAATATACATTTGTATTGATTGATGATTATTCTCGTTTTTGTTGGACTTTATTTCTAACCTCCAAATCCGATGCATTTTCAGAATTTTCAAAATTATGTTTGCGTATTCAAAATGAATTTGAGTTAAAAATTAAACGCATACGATCAGATCATGGAGGAGAATTTGAAAATGAAAAGTTTATTTCTTTTTGTACGGAGTTAGGAATTAAACACGAATTTTCCGCACCACGCACACCACAGCAAAATGGTGTAGTGGAGAGGAAAAATAGAACTCTTCAAGAGTTAGCCCATACGATGCTATCTGAGTTTAAATTACCAAAAATTTTTTGGGCTGAAGCGGTTAGTACGGCATGTTATGTAATTAATAGAGTAATGCTTCGCCCTATTTTAAATTAACTCCTTATGAATTATTTTTTAGTAAAAAACCAAAATGTTTCTTATTTCAAAGTTTTTGGTTGTAAATGTTTTATTTTTGAATTCTAAAGATTCCTTAGGAAAATTTGATGAAAAATGTGATGAAGGTATTTTTATTGGCTATTCTTCAACTAGTAAAGCTTATAGGATTTTTAATAAAAGAACAAAAATAGTTGAAGAATCTATTCATGTTAGGTTTGATGAGTTTGTTTCATGTTTAGAAAAGAAATCACAGGAAAATAAGATGAACCCCTTCCTTGGTGGAGAATGATGAAGAACTTGGAGAAAATGAAGAAGAAAAAAGAAGAAGAAAGAGAAGGAGAAAGAGAAGAAGATAGAGAAGAAGAAGAAAAGAGACGAATATGTGCCCCAAGTGAATTGAGATTTTCAAAGGATCATCCAAAGGAGCTTATCATTAGAGATCCGCAAAAAGGGGTTAGTACTCGTTCATCGTTACATGTTTATTTTCAAACCTTTGCTTTGTCTCTGAAATAGAACCAAAAGATGTTTCCAACCGCTTTAAATGATGAATTTTGTTTTTAGCTATGAATGAAGAACTTAATCAATTTGAACGTAATAAGGTTTGGAATCTTGTAGAACGACCCAAAAATCATCCTGTAGTTGGAGTTAAGTGGATTTTAAAAATAACTGGATAGTGAATCTAGAATTGTTAGAAATAAAGCCAGATTAGTTGCAAAAGGTTATGCACAAATTGAAGGGGTAGATTTTGATGAAACTTTTGCACCCGTAGCAAGATTAGAAGTGGTTAGGATATTTCTTGCATTTGCTTGTTTTAAAGATTTAAATTATATCAAATGGATGTCAAAACCGCATTTTTAAATGGTATATAAAAGTAGAGGTTTATGTAGAACAACCCCCTGGTTTTATAAATGAGAAATATCAAAATTATGTTTATAAATTAGATAAAGCGCTTTATGGATTAAAACAAGCGCCTCGTGCTTGGTATGATCGATTAACTCAATATTTGTTAAAGCACAATTATAAAATAGGAAGTGCCGATTCTACACTCTTCATTAAGCAAATTGATCATGATTTAGTTATTTTGCAAATTTATGTTGATGATATTATTTTTGGAGCCACTAATGAAGAGTTGTGTAATGAAGTAGTTCAAATTATGAAAAATGAATTTGAAATGAGCATGGTAGGAGAACTTTCATATTTTCTAGGTTTTCAAATTACACAAAAACATGATGGTATTTTTATATGTCAATCCAAATATATTCATGATATGAAAAAGATTTGGATTTGAAAATCTTAAGCATGCAAACACTCCTATGAGTGCTTCACTAAAATTAGGAAAAGATGAAAGTGGAGTTTCAATTGACCAAACCTTTATAGAAGCATGGTAGGATCTTTATTATATTTAACAGCATCTAGACCTGACATTATGTTTGCCGTTTGTTTATGTGCTAGATTTCAAGCTAATCCTAAAGAGTCACATTTAAAAGCGGTGAAACGCATCTTTCGATATCTTATAGGAACATCTAAATTAGGATTATGGTATCCTCATAATGATTCCTTTATTTTACATGGCTTTTTCGGATTCAGATTATGCGGGATGTTCTTTAGATAGAAAAAGCACTAGTGGCACTTGTCATTTTATCGACCCTTCACTTATTTCATGGTAGAGTAGGAAATAGAATTCTGTTGCCCTCTCTACTACGGAGGCCGAATATATTGCACTAGGTAGTTGTTGTGCCCAAGCTCTTTGGATGTCACAAACATTACAAGACTTTGGCATGCAACAAAGTAGTGTAGAATTAAAGTGTGATAATAAAAGTGCTATAGACTTAACTAATAATCCCATACTTCATTCAAGATTTAAACACATTGATGTGAGACATCATTTTATTAGAGATCATATTAAGAATAACCACATTAAAATTTCATTTATAGGCACGGATAATCAACTAGCAGATATATTCACTAAACCGTTACCGGATTCCCATTTTTCTATGCTTAGGCTAGAATTGGGAATCCTAGACATTTCACACTGATTATATCACTACTTATTATCTATAAAATAAAAACATCACAATAGCCTTACATTTAAAAAAACTAAATCTTAACATAGACATTCACCAACATATAACATGTCCAAATATTAAAAATTATTACAGAACTTTAATAAAAGGGTACTTAAAATGTCTCATAAAAGAAATTCACAAAATTAGAGAGAGATCTGGGCTGGGCAGCTGTCGGATGGCGAAAGTAGGATGTCGGATGGCGATAGCTCCCAGAAGTCTTTTCAATCCGAATCCTCCTCATTTCGACTCCCTGCTCCACTTCTTTCTGGAAGATCATAATCTGATCTCCTTACCACTGTCTTCTTCCGTCGAGCCTGACTAACTGATTGGCGACGCGGCTCCTCCTCCGTAGGCACTTCCCATTCCGCGGATTCAGCAGGCGTTGGTTTTAATTTTAGTCCTTAACAAGGAACTTCATGAACTTCTGCATCCGTGTCCGATCCTTCTTCACCTCCACTTTGTGTTCCTCAAAAGACCTTCTATGCTCTTGAAAATCATCTATATATCTATCCAACTTTGTTTGGAAAGAGTCGAGTGCCTCCCGCATAGACCCTCCACGTGAAATAGGAGGCTCTCTCATTTTCGTAGTAGGCGGCTTCCGTTGATTTTTCTTACTCTTTATACACGTCGTTTGATATATATCCGGGACACAATCTTTAACATAAAAGCTTTGATCTATCCATGTGTAGTTCTTGAATAGAATATGCTGGATAATCGCACCCAACGGGAGGGTGTGTGCCTTTTTCCACTCAGGATTTTTGAGGCGGAATGTATAACGAATCATAGACAAAAGAAGATCGGCCACATCAAATAATTCGTTCTCCACTATATAATAAGTCACAAGACTAAGTTGAGCCGTAATACTATGAGTATCACCAGACTTCAACATAATCGTGTGCCTTAGTATATCTTGAACAAGACGAGCATTGTCTGTCAATGTCGTCATAGTGGTTATAAGGTTCTTTGTAGAATTTCCATGCAAAGACATGTTCATAAAGTCCAATCTCTTTAGTCTATAATTCTCCACTATGTCCAAAACATTCTCACTTTCCATTATTCCAAATTCACTTCTTAAATCAATGGGAGTGATCTCCACATATTGGCCTTGAATTTTGGATCTAACTCCTCCATTCAAATAAGTATATGCAGGGTCCTCAAGATGATTATAAAATTCTCGTACTAAAACGGAGGAGAAGATATCTTGGATAATCACCGAAAGTGTACCTGCCTCAGCAAGCATATAATAGACACGTTCATGTCGGGGAGATCAAATTCCCACAACTTTTGAAATTCCGATTTGGGCTTTCTTATGCCCGGATAACTTTGATAAGACGATGTGAGCGTCTCCTGACTCACTCCTTCGCGATCTCCAACTGGAAGACATATCTGCATGAGAGATAAGAAAATTTTAAACAAAAAAAGGGACCTCGTCGGATATCCGATACCCCCTCTGTCGATATCCGATAGCTAAAAAATTATGCTTCCGAAAAAATCATTTCACAAACATTCTTACTCTCACAAATTCACAAATATTTCACACAGAAAATGTTCTCCAACATCTATATAATTTTGACAAATCAAAACTTTGGTGAAAACACTATTCATCATCTTCTTCCTATAAAAAACAAAGTTCTAATTTTTTTTCTTTCACCATCACAAGATCTAAACCCTCTTTTGAACACCAAGATCTAAAATGTCTAGATTTCCTAAAATGATTCTTCACAAAAACTCAATGAAAACCAAGAGGAATATCAAAAATCACAAAAAATTTGAAAAGTTTTAAACAAAACTTGAAAATCAAAGTTCCTCACCTTAGATCTAGGGGTTTTCGGCGACCTGGAGCTCTAAAATCTCGGAAAGGAAAAATTCCTAAAAGTGAAGTGAGGCGTCGGTGGAAAGACGAAATGATTCTTTTATCTTTTTCGAGATGTCGGAATGGCGACATCTAGCTGTCGGATATCCGACAGCTCCCAAAAATTGACTTCTATTCTTTCTCTCGCTATTTCATTCCCTGTTTCTCTAAATGTTCATATGAGAATTTATATTCTTACATAAATGATTCTTCATATGTTTATCTTTCGTACAAATAGCTTAACATATGATTATGATGTTCAATCTTAGTTATCATTGTAATGACACTTTCATATAGGAATTAAGAATTGTTTTCGCATGCCTCTAAGTATAAGAAATCTTTTAATATATGACAATGAACAATCACAAACACTTACTTTGCAATTACATGTTAATAAAATTTATTTTATACATACATCATGATTGACTCGAACATAACAAAATACATTTCATAAATGCCACCTTCAACTTTGCTACTTTGCACTTATTAAATTATACCATTTTGTTGCATGCAAGTGAATTCGATATCCTTAACATATATGAATATTCAAAAAAAAAGGAGGCAAATTCAATTGCAAAAACATTCATTTTGCCAAAAAATTTTGCAAGAAATAAATAAAAAATTGAAAAGGATCCTCCACCAAGCACTACTTAGCCTCCTGATAAGTCTTAATGAGCATTGTGAGGTTAAGCACCTTGGAAAGAATTGTAAAGTTCTTGCAAAAAACAAAATGGTCCTTTTATGTATACTTGCAAAGTTTCTATAAGTTCATAAGTTTGGGCTTTATGTATATTTATGTTATGTTTAACAATTCAATGATTATGTATATTTTAAATATATTCATATGTATTCTTTCTCAAAGTATCACTACTACACTCCATTGTTATTTATAAAATTTCTTCTTATGAGAATTGGACCAAAATAATTCAATATTCTAGATTCTTTATGTGTCTTTCTCTGCTAATTGAAATTGAATCTCCTAATGGTTAAGTATATTTGCTTCTATACATTATAACACATTACTAGAATGCTTAGCCTAATCTTTAAGGTTTCCTATCTCAATATCATATCACTTACAAAGCTTCCGTTAGTGTACTCCAACTTTCCCTATATTCTTTTTTATTTTCTACCATATCTCTATAATACTCTTTCCTCGTCTCTATTCATTACTTTTGATAATATCAAAGGGGGAGAAGATACTAAGAAATCACTTAAATCACTTAAAATACTTAATTAATTAAGTGAGCATTCATGTAGGGGGAGTTTATATGTAGGGGCAGTTTATATGTCGGGGGAGAATATTTTGGGGAGATCATGTCATATTAAGGGGGAGATCATGGAGATCAAAAGTTCACACTTGTACAGACATGATATACTTTTCAATATCTCTATAGGATTTATTCGATTTCTTTTATAAGGATTTGTTATTATCAAAAGGGGGAGATTGTTGGAGCATGCGTTCCGCACTCGTCCGGTTTGAGCATAACAAATCCCGAATGTATTTGATCCTATTTTTGATTAATGGTGTGCAGATAACATGTGCAAGAATAACATGTTTTCAATTGGAGCAAAATAATGATTTTCCAGAAATTGGAGCTATTGGATTTCCGATAGCAGTATCGGATTTCCGACAGCGCACGATTTCTTCCGTTTTCCGATCTCTACTCGACGGTTTTAGAGCTATCGGATTTCCGACAGCAGTAACGGATTTCCGACAGTGCACGATCTTCCCGTAACTCTAAGACGTGCAGAAGTTATGCAAGCTAACGGATATCTGATAGTGCTATCGGATATACGACAGCCCACGTCTCAACCACGACCTCCACTTCGTGCAGAAACTTCGAATTAGTGGGACATGTTGGAACAACCCTATTACTAATTTGGGCTAGGATCACTATATGTTGATTAGGATCTGTATTGACCCCAATGTATAGCCTTAGGGTCAAGTTTTAGGCTGATTAGATTAGTAGAACTTAGGAAAATTCAAGCTCAACACATGGCGAGCGGTGTTCGACGAATGACCAGATTCGTTCGACAAATTGCTTCCAGCAGACTGAAGAAAACTAACAGTTCCAGCGGTCGACAAATTCTAAGCCAGCGCTCGACAAATGACTAGCGGCGGTCGATAAATTCTAAGCCAGCGCTCGACAAATGACTTCCAGCGGTCGACAAATTCTAGCCAGCGCTAGACAAATTGCTTTCTAATGTTCAGACTTATATTCTCAGTGGATGTCAGTTCTCTGAACTCAACTCAGCAGAATAATGGATATATTTATTTCTCCTTGGAGGTATTCAGGCAGCCAAGTAAGGATATCTTTCTTATTTATTATATCCTTTTATTCCTTCTATTCCAAGAAGAAGAATAGCCGTTGACATTTAATGCCAAGGCATCTTTCTCGACAAATGGAATTGAAAGGACCTGCCAAAGTCATTTTTGGGTGGCTACCTAGTTCCAAGAAGGATTTAAGTCAGAAAAATATATTCCTTAAATAAATAGAAGATTTTGAATTTGAAATATAACAAGCTATTGAAAAAGATATAGAGATCAAGTATTCTTTCTGAGAAAGGGAGAACGGAAGCAGTTAAGAAGAAGAAGAAGAAAAATATATATTTTTTGAAGCATTCTTCCTCAGAAAAGAAGCATCCTCTTTATCTGAGAACAAGATTAAATCTCTCAGATCTACTGTAAAACAAAGTCTTTCAAGAGCAACAACAATCTGAAGATTAACCTCATTCAGATAATCAGCTACAAAGACTTCTGTTTGGGAAAGCTCTGTCCTCAAAGCTGTCATCAACTCTCAACAGACAGGGGGAGCTTTCAGCTTCAACACCTTTTGTCTTCTCTCAGATCATTGACAGAGAAGAACACTCTATACCTTTTATCTCATCCTGTATAGGGTTAATACTCCCTTAAAAAGTTTACCCAGTGGTGGCAAGACACCTTATCAAAAAATCCCTGTGTGATTTTTGAGCACCTTATTAAAAGCTTATTGGTGTGTGGACACCTTATCAAAAACCCCTTGATGCCTGGGCACCTTATCAACCCTCCTAGTGGATTCCTACCAAGGGTGGTAGAAGAGTAGACGTACCCAGATTTATTGGGGAACTACTATAGCTCCTTGTGTCTTCTGTGCTTGTTTATTTTCTGTGTGCTTGTGCTGTGTGCTTTTCATTACTCTTGTCTTTATCTTTCACTCTCAATGATTACATATATATATATATATATTTATTCAGTATTTTAAATGCTGCTATAAAACTAAACAAAAAGTTTTAATACTCTATTCACCCCCCTCAAGAGTAATTTAAGATCTGACCTCCACTTTCAATTGGTATCAGAGGGGTGTTGATTCTTTACAGGCTAACACCTGAATCACAAAGATCAACCAGATCTAAATTTTTCTAAGAGTTTCCTTCTCTAGAATTTTATCTTATTTAAAACTCATGACACAAAATAAGGAGTATTCCAGCACAAGACCTCCTATGTGCAATCTCAATAAGTTTGCACTATGGAAAGCAATGATTAGGCTTTATATGAACTCCATTGATGAGGAGATTTTTAATGTTATTATTACAGGGCCTCCAGCACCTACAACATCATCTAGTAATGCAGCAACAACAGATAACACTGCTGTTCCACCTCCTGAGTGGACTGAAGCTCAGAAGAAGCAGAGAATTGCAGATGCAAAGGCCATGAACATTCTGGCCCTAACTATGTCAGATGACATATTCCAGAAGGTTTTTGAGTGCACCCAGCAAAAGAAATCTGGGAATCTCTCAACAACATGGTGGCAGGCTCAACAGATGAAAGAAAAGATAGAAGATCTCACCTGATCTCTCAATATGAGAACTTCAAGAAGGGAGAATCAGAAAATGTTGCTGATATGTACAATAGGCTCAGCCTCATAATAAATGATCTGAAGTCTCTGGACAAAGTGATCTCACTCACAGAGATTAATGACAAAATTCTTATGTGCTTTCCCAGCACATGGGACTCCAGAATCTGGCCAATCAAAGAAGCCAGAAGTCTCAATGAGATCACCACTGAAGCTCTGTTGGGCAAGCTCAAGTCTTATGAGCGGAATTTAAATTCTCCTCAGAACTAAACAAGACTTAATAAAATCTGAGAAAGAAATAATCTCTCTCAGAACTAAGTTAGTTGAAATGAACAATATAAGTGAAGAGAATGTAAATCTTAAGAAAGATTTGGCTGCCTTCAGAGAAAACATCACTACTCTTGAGAATAAGTTATCTGAAGCCAAAAGGTTTGAAGAATCCCTCAATGGGAGAAGTATCAAACTGATGGACATCACAAGCACTGTCAATGCTAGATTTAATAATAACAAATTGGGTTTGGGTGCTTCATCAAGTGAGCCATCTCTGATTAAGAGAAACATCCTCTCCACACCCATAAAATTCATTTCTACTAAAAGCAAAGAGGTTGCAGAAAGAAATAAAGACATTTCAAGCAAGTTTGTTACGGATAAAAGAATTCAGAAGAATTCGTCGAACGAAGCTCGACAAAAGTATTCAAATCTGTCGAACGAGGCTCGACGAAAACTGAGAACAGATTTTCAGTATAGTTATAAAATGAACAATAATCGACGAATTAATTCAAATTCCTCGAACAAGCACTATACAGAAAACTCTAAGAATTCTAATCCTAAATATACTAAAAATCCTTTTACTGAGTGGACTATACCTCCAAGGAGATATCATCCACAAGGCTACAAGGATCAGCCTGAAATGACACTTATCTCTGAATTTTGTGGTAACATAAGAGGACCCAAGGTAGTCTGGGTCAAAAACAACTAGTTTATGTTTTTGTCTTTGCAGGTACACAACTATCCAAGATTAAATCAAAAATGGTACTTAGACAGTGGATGCTCAAAGCATATAACAGGGAACAAGTCCAACCTGAACAACTACAAGGCAAAACTTGGACCCAAAGTGATCTTTGGAGACTCCAACTGTGGACAAACCAAAGACTATGGTCAAATTAAAGTTGGAACAGTGACATTTAAGGAAGTAACCTATGTCAAGGGTCTAAAGCACAACCTCATCAGCATAAGTCAGTTATGTGATGAAGGTTATCAGGTAACATTTAATAAATCAGAATGCATCATTAAATCATCTGATAATGTTATTGTTCTATCAGGAATTAGACAAGGAAATATATATTTATTAAATTTCAACTCATCTAAATCAGAAATTTGTTTATTTAATGAGTTAAGCAAATCTAGTGAATTATGGCATAAAAGATTAGGACATGTAAACCTTAGGATCATTGCTAAATTAGCTAAGGATAATATTGTTAGAGGCTTACCATCAAGATCATATAAGAAAGAAGGTCTTTGTAGGGCATGTCAATTAGGTAAGCAAACCAAAAACAACTTCAAATCATTATCTAAAAGTGATTCACCTAGAATCTTATACTTGCTACATATGGACCTTTTTGGACCTATGGCAATAAAGAGCTTAGGGGGGAAGTCTTACACTCTAGTTATTGTGGATGACTTCTCTAGATTCACTTGGGTGTTCTTTTTGAGAGAAAAGTCAGATAACTTTAAAGTTCTTACAGACTTTCTTAAGAGCATACAGATTGAGTACTCTACTGTAGTTGCATTGATCAGAAGTGATCATGGCACTGAGTTTGAGTCTCTTCTCATGCAAGAATTCTGTGAGATGGAAGGTATCAGGCATTGCTTCTCAGCTCCTAGAACTCCTCAACAAAATGGGGTAGTTGAAAGGAAGAATAGAACTCTAATTGAATCAGCAAGAACATTGCTTGCAGATGCTAACTTGCCCCTATCCTTTTGGGCTGAGGCTATCAGCATAGCAAATTATGTTCTGAATAGAAGTTTGATACACAAACTTAAGGGTAAAACTCCCTATGAATTGCTTAAAGGGAAGAAACCCAAAGTGGATTATTTTAGAACTTTTGGATGTAGATGTTTTGTTCATAACAATGATAAGAAATATCTTAGAAAATTTGAACCAAAATCTGAAGAAGGAATCTTCTTAGGTTATTCAATAGTTAGCAAAGCATATCGGGTATTTAACAAATCCTCTCTTAAAATAGAAGAGTCTATGCATGTTTCCTTTGATGAAACTAACATGTTTTACAAGGAGAAGAACTCTTCTACCAAGAACACTTTGCAGGTACCAGCTCTATGTGAAAAGCTTAAAGGGTTAAATCTACAGACAGGAGATTCACTGCATCCATCACCTCAAACTCTTGAAGATAGTGAAGAAGAAGATCATCCAGATCTTGTTGATTACCTGAATCAAGCAACAGCAGAACATCCTCCACAGGATGTAATAGCTGGACAAATTCCCAATGAAGATACTACTGCTGAACCAACTCCAACTGCTGGCCACATCACAGTTAGAGATCATCCAATTTCACAAGTGATTGGTGATATCACAGCAAGTGTTCAAACAAGGCATCAACTACACCAAAATCAGATGCATACTTGCTTTCTATCATAAGTTGAACCTTAAACCATAAAAGATGCAGAACAAGATCCAAATTGGATCCTTGCAATGCAAGAGGAACTCAACCAATTTGAAAGAAACAAGGTTTGGGATTTGGTTCCAAGACCAAAAGGCCATCCAGTTATTGGCACCAAGTGGGTCTTCAGGAACAAGCTTGATGATCATGGAAATATTGTGAGAAATAAAGCAAGATTGGTAGCTCAAGGATATTCACAGGAAGAAGGCATAAATTATGATCAGATATTTGCCCCTGTTGCAAGGCTTGAAGCTATAAGGATTTTCTTGGACTTTGCTGCATTCAAGAAGTTTAAGGTATATCAAATGGATGTGAAAAGTGCTTTTCTCAATGGAGACAACAAAGAAAAGTCTATGTGGAACAACCACTAGTTTTCATCTCTCCAACTCATTCCTCCTATGTATTTAAACTTAATAAAGCTCTCTATGGTCTCAAACAAGCTCCCAGAGCATGGTATGACACTTTAGCTAACTTTCTCTTGGAAAACAATTTCTGTAAAGGCATGGTAGACAAAACATTATTTTACAAAGTACATAATAGTCAAACTCTACTTGTTCAAATATATGTAGATGACATTATCTTTGGATCTACTGATTCAAATTTGTGCAAAAGATTTTCCAATCTAATGCAATCAAGATTTGAAATGAGTAGTATGGGTGAATTATCATACTTCCTTGGTCTTCAAGTGAAGCAAACCCCATCAGGAATCTTCATCTCTCAATCTAAGTATGCTAAGGAATTAGTGAAAAGATTTGAAATGTCTGATTCTTCTACTATGAAGACACCCATGGCCTCTAATGCTGTTATTAATACTGATGAATCAGGGAAACCTGTTGATCTGAAACTGTATAGGGAAATTGTTGGCTCTCTACTCTATTTAACAGCCAGTAGGCCATACATACTGTTTGCTACATGCATTTGTGCTAGGTTTCAAGTTAATCCTAAAGAATCTCATCTTACTTTTCTAAAAATATTTTATGATATCTAAAGGGTTGCCCTAATCTAGGACTTTGGTATCCAACAGCATCTGAATTTGAATTAACTGAATTCTCAGACTCAGATTATGCTGGATGCAGGGTAGATAGGAAAAGCACATCAGGAACTTGTCAGTTTCTTGGTGATAGGCTTGTGTCTTGGTTTTGTAAGAAACAAACATCTGTGTCTACATCAACAGCTGAAGCTGAATACTTAGCTGCTGGCAGTTGCTGCTCACAGATATTATGGATACAAAATCAGCTCCTAGACTATATTGTCAACTTAAATAATTCAGTTATATTTTGTGACAACACTAGTGCAATATCTATAGCGTAAAATCCAGTTCTCCATAGTAGGACTAAACACATCGAAATTAGGCACCACTTCCTCAGGGACAATGTGGATAAAAACAAAATTTGCCTACAATTCATTTCTACTGATTTGCAAAGAGCTGATATTTTCACCAAGCCCCTGGATGAAAAGAAGCACATCTTCTTTATAAATCAACTAGGAATGATAGATGGAGATTCAATCTCCTAAAAATTAAGTATTTCTATTTATCTCACAAATTCTTCGAACGAAGAACGATAAATTTGAATCATTTGTCTAACGGTGGTCTCTGAAACCTCTTAAACACAGAGTCAGTTAAGGCAATTTCATTTGTCGAACGACGGTCGACGAAAAAGATGTTTTCGTCGAACGCTTTCAGACAAAGAAATAAAGCCTTTTCGACTTCTAATTTTATTAGGTTTTGTCGAACAATGGTTTACAAATGCGCCCTCATTCTTCGACCCTTCTATATAAGCCTTATTTTATCTAATTCTAAGCTTTGCGCCTACAGAAATCGTCTTTCCCTCCAGTTCCCCTCTGCACTTTATCTTCAACTTTCTTTGCAGGAACAATGGCGATTCCTCAGGCCTCTCTGCACCAAATGAAGTTTGACGCAGGTTTCGACATTGACATGGACTCGTTTGCACAGTCAGACCAAATCTTCAAGGATATTCTTCAAAAGCTGGATGAACAACATCTAAGGAAGCTTCTAAGCACCTCGCAGAAGATAGCTGTTGCAGAGATAAAAGAATGGGTTTACACTGCAAAACCAGTCGATGAAAGCTTGTCGGGAACAATCTCAGGTCATCATGTCTCTCTCTCCCATCATCCTTTCTGAAATCTTTGGTTTTGAAAATGGTGAAGATGAATTAGACATAAGCTCAAATGAATTTGATGAAGCTTTAGTCAAAATGGCCATTTGACTGGAAACCCTAGCCACCTTCTGAAAAGAACCTGTCTCAGGACTACAAGTCTTAGCGGATATTGTTGGAAAAGTCTTGATGAGCAAGACTTCTGGGCATGACTATATCAGTAGGCACCAATTTCTGTTAATGGTGGCCTTAATGGAGAAGAAGAAAGTCAACTGGGGATCAATTCTTTTTGACCTGATTAAAAAGAAAAACTCTAAAGATAATGTATGCTTTGGAAGAGTTACTCCACCTGCTCAACAATCTCCTGCACATTCTCATTCTTCATCCCCTCCTTCAACTGCAATATCACCCATCAATGATATTCACTCTCATCTGCCCACATTAATGATGTTCCACCTTCACCTCTATCTTCAGAACCACTACCTACCACACCTCCATCTCCCAATACATAATGAATATCATTCACCCATTCATTCTCCTAGTCCAATCCATCTAGACATTCCCACACATACCACCAACATCAGCAATATCATTCCTCCAATTCATCCTCCATCCACTTCAGAACCATCCTCTAGTCATCCACTAGATTATCCATCCCTCAACCTCTCCTCCATTGTTGATCAAGTTTTTGATCATATCCTTCCTAAAATAAGCCAGCTCCTGGATGCAAAACTTGCTCCAGTTCTTCAGGCAATTTCTACTCTATCTGCTAAGATAGCTTCTCTTCCTCTTCCACTTCTGTCCCTTCTTCTAGGGCCTAGATTCATGCTGCCCTGAAGCTAGGCAGGGGGAGATGTCCTATGAAGAAGCTCCAGAAGATACATAAATTACAGTTTTTGATACAGATATATAAATTACAGTTTTTGATATAGATATAATTGATTCAGATACACAAGTTATAGAAGAAATAAATAGTATATGCATTCATCCATCCTGTGATCTATATAGTTTATTATCAAAATTTGATGTCACATATACTTCAAGGGTATCACCAAAGGTATACATAGAGGATCTATCAAAGGCTCTGATTTTCCTTACTCAGAAGACTCATTCTGATATCATACAAAATTACATATCCTCTATTCCTTCATCCACTGTTCAAGACATTCAAAATAAAGGATCTTTCTGCAGAATATGAAGATGATCTTGCAGAATTCCTTAATGATTCAACAGCCTCACAAATTACTTCTTCACCTCCAATTCCTGTATGGAATGAAGAACCAATGCCAAGCTTTGATGAAACCTGGAAAGAAGCAGATGCAGAGTTTGACAAAGCTGAAGAAGAAAGATTAAAGACTCGTGAAGCAATCAAGAGAATTGATGATTTATACAATAAGCCAATCTCATCTTCTGACTCTGATGATGATGATGACAACAGTGATTCTGATTATACACTTTCAAAGAAAAGAAATAAAAGAACAGCTAAGTCAAAGGCTGCTCCCAAGCCCCCAAATCCAAATAATGACATTCCTCTGTACATTTTGTATAATGTTCCTCTTGATGAGAAAAACTCCTCACTGGATGAAGCTCTCCAGAAATGAGAACAACAGGAGGAAGAAATTCAAGAAGACTGGCTACATCCCTGACAAACCCAGTCAAGAACAATCATCCTCCTCCTCCTCCTCCAGCAGCTGGTGCAACAGGATCAGCAGGTGTATCATCTTCCTCTCAGAAGCCAAGCTCTCAACACTCAGGGAGACCTGGTTAGTTCTAGTGGTTCTCAAGCCTCTGGATCAGCCAGTGCTCCTTCCTATAAGAAATCATCTCCTATCTTTCAAGAAAGTCAAACCTTTTCTTCTTCTTCAGATACAAACTTCACATTTTCTGATGGATCTCTTCACAGAGATAGAGTACCTCAAAAGGTTATTCAAGACAAAAATGATTCAGAAGATATTTATTACTGTCCAGATCCAGAAGAAGAGACAATCTGTCAGATGGCAAGACTGAGGAGAAACCAATTGCTTATGCACAGATTAAAAAGGCTAAAGCAGAAGGTAAAGACTTCTCAAGTTTCTCAACCATGTCAGAATACAGAAGAAAAGAACTTGAAAAATACAAAACAGTTAAAGCATTCAATGCTGAGGAATATATTGACATGCACCCAGAAGCATTTATCCCTCATGTCAAAGAACAAAAAATCATTGGAGCTCAAGACTTGTTTATCAGCAAAAACAAATCAGAAGACCCTAACAGGAAAATCATATTCAGGCCACCTTCTCAGGACAAAAAGTCTTAAATAATTGCTTGATTATGATTGTAAAGTTTCTAAACTCAGAGCATTTTTTTTCTATCTGATGATCTATTTTAATCTATCAGATATATTTCATTTCAGTGTTGCTCTGTTGATTTTACTTTCTGCTGTATTTATTCAATTATTTGTCAAATAGTATCCTAACCCAAATAGGAGGAGATTGTTGGAACAACCCTATTACTGATTTGGGCTAGGATCACTATATGTTGATTAGGATCTGTATTGACCCCAATGTATAGCCTTAGGGTCAAGTTTTAGGCTGATTAGATTAGCAGAACTTAGGAAAATTCAAGCTCAACACATGGCGAGCGGTGTTCGACGAATGACCAGATTCGTTCGACAAATTGCTTCCAGCAGACTGAAGAAAACTAACAGTTCCAGCGGTCGACAAATTCTAAGCCAGCACTCAACAAATGACTAGCGGCGGTCGACAAATTCTAATCCAGCGCTCGACAAATGACCTTCCAGCGGTCGACGAATTCTAACCAGCGCTCGACAAATTGCTTTCTAATGTTCAGACTTATATTCTCAGTGGATGTCAGTTCTCTGAACTCAACTCAGCAGAATAACGGATATATTTATTTCTCCATGGACGTATTCAGGCAGCCAAGTAAGGATATCTTTCTTATTTATTATATCCTTATATTCCTTCTATTCCAAGAAGAAGAATAGCCGTTGACATTTAATTCCAAGGCATCTTTCTCGACAAATGGAATTGAAAGGACCTGCCAAAGTCATTTTTGGGTGGCTACCTAGTTTCAAGATGGATTTAAGTCAGAAAAATATATTCCATAAATAGACAGAAGATTTTGAATTTGAAATATAACAAGCTATCGAAAAAGATATAGAGATCAAGTATTCTTTCTGAGAAAGGGAGAACAGAAGCAGTTAAGAAGAAGAAGAAGAAAATATATTTTTCTGAAGCATTCTTCCTCAGAAAAGAAGCATCCTCTTTATTCTGAGAACAAGATTCAATCTCTCAGATCTGCTGTAAACAAAGTCTTTCAAGAGCAACAAAAATCTGAAGATTAACCTCTTCCAGATAATCAGCTACAAAGACTTCTGTTTGGGAAAGCTCTGTCCTCAAAGCTGTCATCAACTCTCAACAGACAGGGGGAGCTTTCAGCTTCAACACCTTTTGTCTTCTCTCAGATCATTGACAGAGAAGAACACTCTATACCTTTTATCTCATCCTGTATAGGGTTAATACTCCCTTAAAAAGTTTACCCAGTGGTGGCAAGACACCTTATCAAAAAATCCCTGTGTGGTTTTTAAGCACCTTATCAAAAGCTTATTGGTGTGTGGACACCTTATCAAAAACCCCTTGGTGCCTTTGCACCTTATCAACCCTCCTAGTGGATTCCTACCAAGGGTGGTAGAAGAGTAGACGTACCCAAATTTATTGGGGAACTATTATATCTCCTTGTGTCTTCTGTGCTTGTTTATTTTTCTGTGTGCTTGTGCTGTGTGCTTTTCATTACTCCTGTCTCTATCTTTCACTCTCACTGATTACATATATATATTTATTCAGCATTTTAAATTCCGCTATAAAACTAAACAAAAAGTTTTAATACTCTATTCACCCCCCTCTAGAGTAATTTAAGATCTGACCTCCACTTTCAAGACACGTGGCAGCCTCTGGAGATATCGGATTCTGGCGATACCTAGCTAACGGATGGCGACAGCTCTTTTTTATTAAAAGGGTTCAGAACTTCGTGGATTTCAAGCTTTCAGACCTTCAAGCTTTCTTCCTGAGTGTTATCGTCCAGAGAGCTCCAGAGAAACGAAAATCCCCATCCTTGAAGAAGAGAAGAGAGAGCGAAGCCGAAGATTGTACACTCGTTCTAAGGAGATTTTCTCAAGGATTCTTCGCTGCTTCGGTCCAGAAATTTTAAAGGGGGTTTTTATTTTGTATTTCATTTATATTTACATTCATCTTGTAATCGTTGTAGAAATCGTCGTCTTGCGTGCGACGTCTAAGTCCTTGCGTGGCTTAGGGTAAAATCGCTTCCTTGTGCGGAGCGTCCAAGTCCTTGCGTGGCTTGGGTAGGAAATCGTGGCCTTGTGTGCTACGTCTAGATCTTCGGAAGATCTAGAGGATAGGCTTGGGCTTGGTCTAGGGAAAGATAAGTGATAGCCTTCCGATCCTTGGGAGAAGGATTGGTAAACAAAAATTGTCAAAAGTTTATTATCTTATTTATGCCTTGATCTAAGCATTCTTAAGATCATTTTTATTGTATGAGAATTTCATGATTAAAATATTATGCTTTTTTCTTTAATTGCAAATTTGGTTGCTTAATCTTTAACTTAGAAATTTTGTCTTTGAACTAATTTAAAAATTTCATAGTTTGTAAATTTTTATAAGTGATTTTTAGAAAAGCAAAATTTGATTTGAAATTTCTTAAGTTAAAATTCATAATTTAAAAAGGCCCTTATTCACCCCCCCTCTAAGCGCGCCACAAGATCCAACAACTTGGACATCTTTGTCATAGTTTTCATCGACGACATCTTGATCTACTCTAGGACCAAGGAGGACCATATCCAGCATTTGACATTGGTGTTGGGGAAGCTGAGGGAGCATCAGATGTATGCCAAGTTTTTGAAATGTCAGTTCTGGCTGCATGAGGTAGCATTCTTGGGACACACCATCATCGGAGACAGATTGGCGGTAGACCCGGCCAAGGTGCAAGCAGTCAGGGAGTGGACACAACTGAGGTCGGCATTGGACGTTCGTTAGCTTTCTCGGATTAGCGGGCTATTACCAAAAGTTTGTACATGTGTTCTCGAAGGTCTGCCTCCCGCTTACATCTTTGATGAAGAAGGATGCTACATTCACCTAGATAGCGCAGTGCGAGGAAACATTCCAGGAGCTGAAGGACCGACTCGCCTCAGCCCCGATCCTTGCCCTTCCATCTGGGAAGGAACGATTTTAGATCTACATTGACGCATCCTACCAGGGGATGGGTGCAGTATTGATGGAGTACGGACATGTCATAGCATATGCATCGAGGCAGCTGAAGAAGCACGAGCAGAACTACCCAGTACATGATTTAGAGCTCGGGGCTGTGATCTTCTCCTTGAAGATATGGAGGCACTATCTTTATGCGGTTCATTGTGAGTTATTTTCTGATCACAAGAACCTCAAGTATATAGATACTCAGAAGGATCTGAACCTATGCCAATGGAGGTGGCTAGAGTTCCTATGTGATTATGACTACACCATGCACTATCATCCGGGGAAGGCAAACACGGTGGTGGATGCCTTGAGTAGGAGTGTCGTTACATCTGTACTGGATCCCCGAGTGATGGCTATGGAGCTGGTGAAGATGTTAGAGGACATGGAGATCAATTGGTATCCAGTGCCGAGCCTGAGGCCTACAGAGAGTACCTAGCTGCCCTGAGCATTACTTGTGATATCTGAGACCGCATCAGGGCACAACAGAGACAGGATGCAACACTGGAGTCGGTATTCAGAGCCTTGAGAGGGGGCAGCTCAGGAGACTACTCATTACAGAACAACCTTATTAATTTTTGGAGCCGTATATACATACCCGCAGGAGGTAGGATCCGGGAGGACATACATAGGGAGGCACACTGCACTCATTACTCAGTGCACCCCAGGATCAAAAAGATGACGGCGGACCTACGGAAGACAATGTATTGGCCTGGGATAAAGAGGGACATCATAGCTGGGTGACGCACTATGAGACCTGCCAGCGGGGTGAAGGCAGAGTGCAAGAGTCCCGGAGGGTCGCTACAGCCACTACCAGTCCCAGAGTGGAAGTTCGGGGACATAGCCATGGATTTTTTGCATGGGCTACCACAGTCTTATTCTGGGCATGATTCCATCTGGGTCATTATGGACAGATTGACCAAGGTGGCCCGATTCATTCTAGTCTGGAAGGATGCTTCAGTAACTATATTGGTGAGGTTATTTGTGGAGCAGTTCGTAAGGTACCATGGCGTGCCCAGGACGATTGTCTCAGATAGGGATGGACGTTTTACTTCGAGGGAGTGGAGGGAAGTGTAGGCATATCTAGGGTATCAACTCACCTTTAGCACTGCCTTCCATCCACAGACCGACGGTCAGACAAAGCGCACTTACATGACGATGGATGACTTGCTACGTTTGTGCATCCTGGATACGGGGAAACCTTGGGAGATCTTGTTACCACTGATTGAGTTTTCTTATAATAACAACCACCAACAAAGCATTGGGATGGCACCGTGTGGGGCTCTATACGAGAGGAAATGCAGGACGATGTTATCTTGGGTATAGGATGAGGATCCAAGGGCTCTTGGATCAGAGTACAAGATGACATAGATGCTTTAGTACGGATGATCCGTGACCGGATGGTGGAGGCTCAGAGCCGGCATGCCAAGTATTACGATGCGAGGCATCGAAAGATGGAGTTCCAAGTAGGGGACATGATTTTCTTGAAGATACGACTGGTGCATGGTGTCTCGCGGGTGCGAGGACAGAAGAAGATCAACCCACGATTTATGGGGCCTTATGTGATCCTGGAGAAGATCGGCCCCTTGGCTTATAGGCTGGAGCTGCCACAGGAGTTGGCAAACCTGCACAACGTTTTCCGCATCTCCTCACTTCTGAGAGCCTTACTTCGGCCAGAACAACATGTTACGATTACAACATGCCTGATAACATCAGACAGATCATTCCGTTTGGTGCCCATCAGCATCGACGATACAACCGTCTGAGTTCTGCGGAGGAAGAAGTTTCATCTTTGCCAAGATGTTGTGGTCCAATCTTGGACGAGAGGAGCACACATATGAACCAAGGGACCTCATGCAACAACAATATCCTGGACTGTTCACCTCAGGTACACCCTAGACATGAGTTTATATTCTTTATTCTCATCTTGTATAGAATCCCGTAGACCCGAAATTAAATTTCGAGGATGAAATTATTAATTTTTGTTTATTGGGATTTGTAACATCCCTAATCCTACTAGACCCCATGATGGTGTTAGGGCATAACATGAGGAGAGAAGGGTGAGTTGAGACAGGGAGGTGACCTTAAGACTCTTTGAGTTAAAGTGAGCTCACAGGGTCCCCTATGGTCCACAAGTCAACATAGGTCAAACTACATAAATTGGACTCAATTGACCTTCAATACCTAAAAGTGACCTTACCTAGGTTACCGTAATCCCTAAGGAAGGTCATTAGGTCAATAATCACTAAGTAATTCCCCTCAATTTCAAGGTATTGACCAAAGTCAACTTTTAGTCAACATAGCCCAAATCAACCCAATCAAGGACCAATTGGCCTTCAATTTAGCAAATTGACTTAACCACTAAACCTATAACCACGTTAGGAATATAATGGACCCAAAATCCCCATCATATGGTCAACCAATCCCTTCAATTTGACCAAGGTCAACCTTAGGCTAAATTAGGTCAAACTCACACCATATGGATCAATTCACATAATTGGAGCCACACTATGGTTCCATACACTTAGGGTAAGGTCATATGACCCATGACCATCAAGTGGGGCTAACCCAAACATCATTTTGACCAACTCAACTCAAAAGTCAACCATGGTCAACATAAGGCCTTAAAGGGAGAAATCAAAGACCAAATGAAATTAAATGAACCAAGGCCCCACCCCCATGCCAAACCATCTTGACACCAGCCTATTGGTACCCCACATCTGAAATTAGAGAGAGAGAAGGTGCTTGGGGGCAAAAATGGCATTTTTCTCTTAAGGAGAAAAGCACTTTTGGGTGTAATGGAGGTACATGGCCCTTACCACCTCTACCCAAGCCTATAGCCGAACTCCCCAACCCATGAACAGTCTTTTCAGGGCATGGCAGTCGCCCAATGCTGAGGGAAAACTGTACCAGCCATGGCCGAGACACCCCCACTCCATCTCTTCTTTACAGCCATCACCACCTCAAATTGAGCATCCCATTAGCTTCAGTCTCTCTCCATCCCCCTGAACGTGACTGCGAAGAGCCGACATTTAAAGGCATCCGACATTTGCCTGATCGAGGCCATGTCTTCGAACCACTGGAGATGCTGAATAGGGTCTGTAAGACCCTATTTTTTTTTCTTTTGAAAACCAGGGTCTTTTGCCCAGAACCGCCGCTTTGCGGTGACACCTTCACTCGGGAAGGTCTTCACTACAAAACGCCGATCCTGCCGGCCATATCGATCACAGAAGAAGAAAAGTATAAACGAACAAAAAGAAGTTCAAGTCCACAATCACATGCTATATATAATAAATGTCCACATGATATAACTGAAATAACAAGGGTTACAATAATAAAGGGCTCATGCCCTGTATATCATGTCCTCACTACAAGATCACTCGCTGATCTTGAATCTGGTGCTCCTGTACTAGACTGGCCCGCCTCCGTCTGCACCGGCCTCTGGTGTTGTTGTGTCTCCTCAATCCCCTAAAATGATATGGTCCACCGACCATTAGTCAAAAAGACTAAGCCTAATGTTCCCCACCCCACCCACAATGCCTCCTAGCACCGTGTGGGAGGATGAAGTGGAGGACATCAAGAGGTATAAAATAAAGCAGATGACGACGGATCTTGTTTATAGAAAGTTCTACCACTACACATGTGTATACAGATAATTGAAGCAGTAATATAAAGCATGGTAAAGAGAAAGTAAAGTGCAGTAAGTAAAGACAAATATATAGTAGAAAAGTAACCATTGATTTTTAGGAATGCCCATACAAACCTATAGACCAAGGGGTGGTTTAGCAAGGCCTATCATATAAAGAGTCCCATAACCAATTTATACGATAAGGGTAGGGGTTGAAATGCAATGTTTATGCTATGACATGCAAGATATGCAGTTTATGCTATGTTCATACAAGTGCTACTCACACACTTCGACTCTATGCACACAGACCCTTAGTTCCCCGTTTTTGGAGCTAGCAAGACTCCCAGGATACTCCCGTAGTGGCAAACGGAAGCGGTCGGTTGGGCCTCACCCACCTCTAGGTTGGTATTCACACTACCTAACCTAGACCTATCATACGCCTCAACGCAAAACCGCGGAGCATCTGCGTACTCTTACTGGCTGGACCACCAGACTTTTATGGCTAAGTGCAAATTCCACACTTGCCGAGTTAATGTATTGATGTCGGTGTGAACGACCATCCTATACCGAAGACCCACCACCTTCATGCACATGCAAACATGTTCTACTATATCCCGAGCCATAAACTCCCCCTCCCGGGCTAACCTGCCCGTCATCATAACCTTCCGAGCCAATGGCTCGCCGGACCAACCCGTCCATACCAACAAGCTTCACTGAGTCACAAGCTCCCCGGACTAACTAGTCAGCTGCTTCAACCACGAGCCTACCGCTCGTAAAACCGAACCAACTAACCTCCCGTAACTACGAGGTGTGGGTGTGTGCGTTATTAAGTTAATCTTGTATATCAACATACTCCTACAGTTTATGGTTTATCTTGGACTTCCCGAGGAATACCCTGTAAGGGGCTCGCTACGGTACTAGGAACTATAATGGGATGACACCCCAAAGTTCCCTTTCTTAAGACACTTAGTGTTGTTGGTATCTACCCATAAGATTACCCCTCCTAACACTTCACTTGAATTGCTCTACGTATTTTATGACCTTCTAAGGGGAAAGACGATCTTTCGTCGGTCCCAGACACAACTTTACCCTTAACCCACCAAGCACACTCTCATCACCTAAACTCCTTTCTGGTGACCTTCAATCTCTTCAACCTGACCATATACACCAACTACATGCCACTTTCACTTGGTAGCCCCCTAAATATCCAAGTTTCACATTTTTACTATACGCAGACCAAACTAACTATATGAAGCTAATGAGTAGAGGTACTCCAAATATTCACCCACATGACACAAGATTTTTATTGGAGGTCTACCATGGTATTTTAAGACTAAATCCAGAGAATCATATTTTTCCTCAACACTTTAGCATTTTTTTAAATTTCTCCAACATTTGCCAAGTATGAATATGAACATGAAGTGTAAGGTTTTATTATGATATGGCTTCCATAAAATCAAGATAAATCTATCATGCCAAAATAACAGTAAGTATAGAGTGTCACAATTTTACAATCAGGAATTGTCCTCTAATTATTATATTTAGCATTTATCCCAAATTTGGAAGTTAATGAAGGAACCATCAAAATTACTTATGCCAAAATTATGGAAAAATTACCAGACCTCTACTGTGTCCAGGAAAGCTTAATTACAGAGTTTCCCAATTTATGGGAATCATTTCCTCACTGAAATAATTAATCCAAATAATTCCTAATTTGCACATGTTGTGAAGTAGCCCACTGATAACAACCACCAAAATTATATAAAAATTCATAGAGCTTCCTAGTGCCCTGAAATGTCCTATCATCAAGTTGCACATTTTTTCCAGAGAGTTTTGGACCCTTAATTATAATTCTTAAGATTGAGAAAAAATAGGTGCCTTGAGGATGAAGTACTAGTTGAATCATAAAATAAATTATACAAAAATTTCAAGGGGTCTAAAATATGATTAAAAAGACACCACCAAGATTTCATCTTCATCCAGGATCATTTGTGCATGTAAATATCTCTTACAAGAAGTTTACCTAAATGGGTTACGACCTAATTTAGGGGGAATAAATTCTCCTAAAATTCTCTCAAAATTTCCTAGGGCATAAATACATCCCATGAACAAATCTCCTAGGTTCCATGGCCATTCTATAGCTTTTGACAACCTGTCCTTCACAAAGCTCTATCTGCACCCCAAGGGGTAAAACTAGGGTTCTAGGGCATATCCACCTCTACCCCACCCCATCTTACTCATGAAGGTGTTTTAGGTGATCCTAAACCAGTGGCCAAGGTTTCAACTCATGGTGATGAGTTTTGACCACCATATCCCAAGATAAACACCATGCCCTAACTTTGACCCAACTTGACCTAACTTGGGTTGACAAATTACCCAACCAAATCAGTCCCAATTGGGCATAGATTTTTACCAAGGTCATGTGATAACCCTAAGAAGTACCCAACAAAATTTGGAGGGCATTGAAGGTCATTTGACCAGATAATTAATTAATATTTAATTTATGAAATAATTACAAAAACCTTAGAAAAAGGTTCTCCTAAAATTCCCATCATTGGGTATGATGCGTGGGTAGGTGTAAATAGCATAGGTTTCAATTTTCAAGTCAATCCCATAACCCAATCAAAAGTTATTCAAGAAATGGTGGCTGTCCTACACTAGGGGCCAGTCCCACCAAAATGGACCTACAGGGAGCTACAGAACTCCTTTTGGGGTGAAATTAATTTTAAAATAAAGTAAACTCCAAGGGCTACAACTTTGGTGTTGACCACTTTTTCATTTGAGGGGCTCTAGTATTTTTAATAATTAAAATGAAACACTGCAGGAAGTATGACAAAATGTGTTGGAACAAGTCTCTGCGTTCGACGAAATCCAACCTGCGTTCGACGAAATCTGTTCTGCGTTCGACGAACGCCGTGCTTCAGTGCGCTCGGAGAAATCCGATCTTCATTCGACGAAATCTATTCTGCTTTCGACGAACGCCGTGCTTCAGTGCGTTCGACGAAATCAGTTCTCCAGCCAGTTCAGCTGGTCATCTCTCAGTTCGATGAATTAATTCAGTTCGACGATATAATTCAGGTTCAGTTTGACGAACTCAACTATCAGTTCGACGAACTCCAAAGTGTGTTCGATGAATGAATTCAGTTCGACGAACTCCGGATTCAGTTCGACGAACTCAACTATTAGATCGACGAACTCGGACTACAGCTCGACGAATTTCTTCTACTCAGATCGATAGATCCGACGAATCAGTATTTTTAATAAACTAAACTATGCACAGCAAAATATGTGACAGAAATGTATATATCATAAATTTTAATATAAAGATCTTGTACAGATCTTGAAGCAGAACAGACGACATTCACTTGTCTTCTTCCTCTGGCCGAAGGACAGGATTAACCGCACATGGAGCTCCTTCATCCTTTTTTTCCCGGCCACCTATGCACCGCCCCGGCCGGCCAATGCCACCACCACCTTCGTTGAGGTGGTGGACGGCGATTTGCGGTGGATGGGCGACCGGAGGTGGCCGGAACAGGGGTTTGGAGGCGGGATTAAATCTCCAAAAACGGAGCTCTTGGCCTACCCGATTGGGGACCAATTGGTCCTAATCCTTGCAGGCAACCTGATGGGATCTATCCACAGAGAGAGAGGAGAAGAACCAGACCTTTAATCAGGCTCGAGGGTGGTTGTTTCCCGGATTTGCCATGGCTGCCCCCTTCAAGTTGTGCTCCTTGCCGATCTCTTGATTCTCCACCAAATGCAACAATCTAGTACTCGATTTCAACTGATATCCCCCTTCTGAAGGTGATGAAAGGGTCAATTTGAGGAGGGAAAGGCTTAATGGTTGAGTGCCATTAATGGCTATTTCGGTTTCACTTGAAACCTGTTGAATCCTCCACCGGATGGCATGGAAAAGGTTGTAAAACATCTTAAAATTCAATGGGGAGATGAATGGAGGGTGTGGGGAGATGAATGGGGGTCAATTTGCCTTGAATGCCATGAATTCACCTTGAATGACCACTTTGTCTCTCTTCAAATTGGGGGAAACTCCCAATTTCTCTCTCCTAGTCACCCCCTCCTGAAATTGGATGGAATTTCATGTAATTTCAGTGGTTACTAATCATTTGGGCCATTGAAATTGGGCTTAGCCCAAAGGGATTGAGCTTTGGGCTTAATTAACCCAAGTTGGGCAATATTGACAAAGTGTTGACTTTAGTCAAATTGGTGAAATTAATTAGGCCCAATGGGTCAATGTTGACCCATTGGCCTCCCTTAGCGACCAATGGATCTTGGGGAAAGTCAATTGGTCCAATTGAACCCTAATTGACCCTAAATATGGTGGTTTGACTTATTTGAGGCTAGGGTTGACTTTGGTCAATATGGCCCCTATGATTGACCCCAATGGGTCCAAAATTCTCTAAGGGACCCTCCAAAGGGTTATGTGTGCCATGGTTGGGTCAAAGGGTTAAGGTGAGGCCCTAAAGTCCAACCTTAATCTTGGTAACTAGAAATTGCTATTTGCAGACCAAGGTGCTCTTCCCCTTCAAGCCTAAGGCCAAGTGATCTCTTCAAGATTACTAGGGTTTTGTCATGACCTAGTCATGACAAAACCACTCTAGGGGTCTAGTTGTTTGGGGGATGTTACAAATCCCAATAAACAAAAAAATAATTTCGTCCCTGAAATTCAGGTTATGCTTGCAGGATTTTCACTGAGAGTGACTGAGCGTAACATCCCCTAAGAATTGATGTTATTTCTGACTTGAAGAGTACTGACTATCTCTGCCACACTAGTTCTAGTGGCTCTTAGGTGAATTGATAGAGAAAATCGTGTTCTCCAATCTATACTCGATTAAGGCAAGTGTACCTATCGAAATATAGCATAGGATAGAATATCAAGGTCGTATTAGACTCGAGGTTGTCGAGTACTTTTACTTAGGGAAAACAAAGCTATTATTTTATCGAATAATATTTTATTAGTGATAATTTATAATTAAAATTAAAATAAAGAAATAAAGAAAAGAAAACAAATCTTGATCAAAGCGCACTTGGAATGAAAATCAAAAGAGATAAATTCTAATCCGATCCGTGACCGTGGAGATTCTCGGACTATGAACGTACCTCTTTCGAGGACTACGCGCAACTAAGTTTAGGAAATATCAATTGAATTTCCATTCTATAATTGATAACCTAAGACTCGCTTTACGAGGTGAATCCCACTATTGGCTTTTACTCCAATCCAGAAGGGTAACGTCATCCTCATTCAAGGATTGCGTTCTACTCTTTTTATCCTTGAGCGATCGATTCATACTCACGAGCTGGTTCGGCTATTTAGAGTTTGAAAACAAATATCGCAATTCATAACCGAAATATGAACATGATACGTTAATAATCAAGAATAAATCGAAGGAGGAAAAGAGATAAAAATGAATAAGAAATTATTTTATCCAAGACTTGCAAATTTCAAGATCTAAAAAATTAATCAAAATGACATGAAAATAAAAAGAGGAAATGAATGGAAAAGACATTTCTTATCAAAAGGCAATTGAATTACATAAGGATTGAAAGCTTTGCATGAAATGAAAACTAAGACTACATTGCATAAATTGAAATTACATAAAATTAAAATCTAAACTAATACACGAATTGAAAAGAACAATTCTGCCCCAAAAGGGGGCAGAAGGAAAGAAGTTTCGACCCAAGAAGGGTGGAAAAAGGGATTGCCTTGAGATCTGGAAGAGCTGCCTTTTTATAGGCAAAGGTTGGGGTTACACGCCCTTGGTCACGCCCGTGACCAAGGACGTGTAATGGGTGTGATCGAAGCTAGAGCGGGAGAGGTGCATTCTGGAGTTACTGCAGGCGTTACAAGCGCGTCACGCCCTTGGTCATGCCCGTGACCAAGGGAGTGTAATCTTAAAACAAATGCTGGCGTAGGAAATCTTTGGCGGGAAGGGCGTGACTATGGCGGCAAAGGAGTTACACGCCCGTGTCATTGGAGCTACATGGGCATGACATTGGCAAAGCATCCTTGGGGAGTGATCTGGGCGTGATCTGCTAGCAGGGAGGTTACACGGGCGTGACATTGGAAGTCACGGGCGTGTACTTGGCGAAATCGCGTCATGGCTTCAGGACACGGCCGACTGTGCTGGAGGCAGGGTTCACGGGCATGACAATGGAAAGTCACGGGCGTGACTTGGAAAGTCACGAGCGTGACATTGAAGTTCTTCTCAGGAAGAGTCCAGGTTGGCGGCAATAGGTCTGGAATGAGTTTATTGTTGGCACGCCCTTGGTCACGGGCGTGACTTAGGGCGTGTACTTGCATTTTTCAGCAAAAACTCCAGAAATCCTGAAAAACATAAAACAAACTTAAGTTAGTGAACAATTATAAATAGAAATGATTATTTAGTTAAAATAGACATATTATTTATAAATTCAAATTATTATTAGTCTAAAAACTATAATAAAATTAGGCAAAAATACTACTCATCAAATACCCCCATACTTAAGCTTTTGCTATTCCAGAGCAAAAGTATGATAGATATTCATAAGACATTAATAATATTTCTAATTAAACTAAAATTTTCTTGAATGAAAAGAGAGCTTAAAATAAAATTTAGGGATTTAAGAGATAAGTCCTAAATTATGAAAATAAGATAAAAAGAGAGAAATGTTTAGCCAAGAATTCTCAAATTATTTAACTAGCAGACAAAATTAAGTAATTTGCGAATCAAAATTAGATTAGAATTATAAGAACTCCAATTTTGAAGAGGATTACGGAAAAATTCAAACTACTACTTATGGTCTCCCAATATTTTAATTTGAGTCTAAAATCAATTATATTGGCTAAAGGGGTTTGGGTAAACATGAAGCTAGCTTTGATTGTGGGTGATGAATTTTATCTTCTCACCCCATCTTTTTTTTCTACTTGTACATGTTTAGGAATATGATGAATTTTATCCTCTCATTTTCCATGACATATAATCGTTTCATAATAAACTTCATAAAAGGGAGGTGCATATGTTTATGAAATAATGAATTTTATCCTCTTATTTGCATGACTTTGATCTTTTAATAACTCTTTTTTTTGGGTAGGGCTAAAATAAATTTTAGATTAAATTGAAATATTTTGAGAGCAACTATAGTAAATTGAAATTTCCTAAGGATCTAAAAGCCTGATGTAAAAATAATTTAAATCTAAAGTTGTTAAGCACAACTACTACAAAATTGAGACTAATTAAAATAAAAGAGAAAAAGTGCTAAATAAATTACTCTAATCAAATTAAGATCATAATAAATTCCTTAAAACTAAATTAACTAAAAATTAAATTTTTACTAACCATGATAAAATAGAAGATTAGCCAATTAAAAATAGTTAAAAATGCTTATAAATAAACTCTCAAATGTTTGATTTTAGAAATAACAAAAACCTAAGTAAGGGGTTACTTGATTATCATTAATTGTTTAAGTTTTGAAATTTTTAAAAATATTTTTTTTGGATTTTTTTTTAATAAAAAAAATTTAAATATTAGGAAATATACCCCCATACTTAAAATTCAACATTGTCCCCAATGTTGAAAACTAAGTATAAAAAAAATGGAAAATAAAATTTTTTTGATATGTTTTAATTAGTCTTGGACTTCCCAATGTCAACCCGGTGAAGGGCTCGCAAGGTACTAGAGGCTGTGATGGGAATTCAAGCCCAAAGCGTCCTTTCCAAGAATTTAATTATAGCATAATTTTTTTCATTTTTACATTTTTTTTAAAAATAAAAAGAAAAAGAAAGTATAAATTAATAGCGTTTCCCCTTTTCGAAATATCGACAAAAAAGTCCCCGGCAACGGCGCCAAAAACTTGATAGAGAAAATCGTGTTCTCCAATCTATACTCGATTAATGCAAGTGTACCTATCAAAATATAGCATAGGATATAAAGAATATCAAGGTCGTATTAGACTCATGGCTGTCGAGTACTTTTACTTCGGGAAAACAAAGCTGTTATTTTATCGAATAATATTTTATTAGTGATAATTTATAATTAAAATTAAAATAAAGAAATAAAGAAAAGAAAACAAATCTTGATCAAAGCGCACTTGGAATGAAAATCAAAAGAGATAGATTCTAATCCGATCCTTGACCGCGGAGATTCTCGGACTATGAACTTTCCTCTTTCGAGGACTACGCCCAACTAAGTTTAGGAAATATCAATTGAATTTCTATTCTATAATTGATAACCTAAGACTCGCTTTACGAGGTGAATCCCACTATTGACTTTTACTCCAATCCGTAAGGGTAACATCGTCCTCATTCAAGGATTGCGTTCAACTCTTTTTATCCATGAGTGATCGATTCATACTCACGAGCTGGTTCAGCTAACTAGAGTTTGAAAACAAATATCGCAATTCATAACCGAAATATGAACACGATACGTTAATAATCAAGAATAAATTGAAGGAGGAAAAGAGATAAACACGAATAAGAAATTATTTCATCCAAGACTTGCAAATTTCAAGATCTAAAAAATTAATCAAAATGACATGAAAATAAAAATAGGAAATGAATGGAAAAGTCATTTCTTATTAAAAGGAAATTGAATTACATAAGGATTGAAAGCTTTGCATGAAATGAAAACTAAGACTACATTGCATAAATTGAAATTACATAAAATTAAAATCTAAACTAATACAGGAATTGAAAAGAACAATTCTGCCCCAAAAGGGGGCAGAAGGAAAGAAGTTTCGACACAAGAATGGTGGAAAAGGGATTGCCTTAAGATCTGGAAGAGCTACCTTTTTATAGGAAAAAGTTGGGGTTACACGCCCATGGTCACGCCCATGACCAAGGGCGTGTAATGGGCGTGATCGAAGCTGGAGCGGGAGAGGTGCATTCTGGAGTTACTGCAGGAGTTACAAGCACGTCACGCCCTTGGTCACGCCCGTGACCAAGGGTGTGTAATCTTAAAGCAGACACTGGCGCGGGAAATCTTTGGCGGGAAGGGTGTAACTCTGACGGCAAAGGAGTTACACGCCCGTGTCATTGGAGCTACACGGGCGTGACATTGCCGAAGCATCCTTGGGGCATGATCTGTTCATGATCTGCTGGCAGGGAGGTTACACGGGCGTGACATTGGAAGTCACGGGCGTGTACTTGGCGAAATAGCATCATGGCTTCAGGACACAGCCTGCTGAGCTGGAGGCAGGGTTCACGGGCGTGACAATGGAAAGTCACGGGCGTGACTTGGAAAGTCACGGGCGTGACATTGAAGTTCTTCTCAGGATGAGTCCAGGTTGGCCGCAACAGGTCTGGAATGAGTTTTATGTTGACACGCCCTTGGTCACGGGCGTGACTTAGGGCGTGTACTTGCATTTTTCAGCAAAAACTCCAGAAATCCTGAAAAACATAAAACAAACTTAAGTTAGTGAACAATTATAAATAGAAATGATTATTTAGTTAAAATAGACATATTATTTATAAATTCAAATTATTATTAGTCTAAAAACTATAATTAAATTAGGCAAAAATACTACTTATCATGAATCAATCGACCGGAGATAACCGGGCCATCTATAGTAGAAATTTGCTGCTCCGACCGTAGTTGAGCTCTCCTAAAGGAGGAGACATGGAAGACGTCATGCAATCCCGCTAACTACGGTGGAAATTCTAGTCTATAAGCCAACAGGCTGATCCACTCCAGGATCTTATAGAGCCCCATCTATCTCAGACTGAGCTTCTTCCGCCTGCGAACCCGCAAGACTCCCTGCATCGGATATATCTTCCGGAACACCCGGTCTCCAACCTGGAACTCTACTTGATGATACCATGCATCATAATACCTGACCTGGCAGCTCTGGTCCCCAACATCCTAACACAAATCAGTCGCACCTGGGTATCTATGTCCTCCATAAATTCTGAGCCGAGTGCCTTGGGATCCTCATCTTGGATCCAAGATAGTGGAGTCCTGTGCCTCCGTCCCTCTGAGGGTGGAAAGCATGTGCTGACGTCAACCAAGAGCCCAGATAAGCCTGGACTGATCTTCACTTTTTGGACGTACACCATCCATCCTGATTCGACACGATCGCCCTGGTCACACTATGATAATGGACAAACTGCTCAACAAATCCCACCAAACACCAACGGGAGTGTCGTTCTAGCCCGGGGTGACCCTAGCTACCTTGGTCAGTTTATCCTCGATGTTCCAAACGAATTTGTGTCCGGAGCGGGGATGTGGTAACCTGTGTATGAAATCCATAATTATGTCCTCGAACTCCACTCTAACATGGGCAGTGACTGTGGTAGTTCTCCAAAGACTCTTGCACTTGGCCTTCACCGTGCATCACAAAACTTATGACGTCTTTCTTCATTCCGAGGACATACGTGTTCCAGAATACACCATTTTTCCGGTGACTAAAGCTCTTGTTAATATGGGTAGACAACGCTTCTATAATGTTTTCTCCGCATGTTTAGGTTCTTATTCCTTCAAGTACGTCCGAGTGATTAATCATCTCCACTCTACAACTTATCCAGTTCTTACCATTGGTGGAACTGATCAGATCATCAAGCATCCTAATCATCCTCAAAATTTTATGGTGGTGCACTTGTGAACTTATGAGTATATGTTAACCAATCTTTATTAGTATTCATGTTTATAAGATGACTCCCAATCACTTTCTATGTGGAGTTTGATTCATAAGGTATACGGGTAAAGTTCTTTTGAAACCCTAAGATTTTCACAAGTCAATTTCATCATGGAAATATCATCACGTTTATTTCACAAATTCCTATCGCTTCCACATATGCTAGTCTTGATCACTTTCGGATGGTCCAAAGTAAGATAAACTTAGATCGTTCTTATCATAGTAAACTCAAACACTATATTTTAATTCCAATAAGTCATCGTCTAAGATCTCGGGTTATTCATCGTCATAGCCCCCAAGGTATAAGGGTTATTATTGTAGTTAAAATTTTCTACCAAGATAGGGCGTGATTTTTAACAATTCATGAGTTAATTACTTCCGAATGCCCCAAACTACTAGAACTTTCAAATATAACTAAAGCTTGCACAACCTAATTTTAGTTCCCAACTTCCAGAAAGGCATCTACATCCCTAAGTGACTAAACCTAGCAACTTTACATTTCTAATGCTTCAACTAAGGTCAAGTCGTTGCTCGATCTACGATGTCCTTTCATTGTCCTGGTAATACTTCAGATCATCATTCCAGGCCTACTGTTACACCATCTCATCTTTGCCTGCGTAACGTTGAATAAGATCGACCTCAAAATCACTATGTTTACAACGCAACATCTTCAAAATTAGATCAAAAGGAAACCCAAGTTAGTAACTAATTTGCCCAATAAACAAAAGGTCAGCCCCAATAAACAAAAGATAAGCCCCAATAGAAAAAATATAAGCCACTATCTATTTTGGGCCGAGTATCTTCAATATCACCAAGTTATATTCGTCCCAAGTTTGCAACAATTCTTAGGGCACACAACCTTAGATTTGGGGTTCTATCTTGAGGCTCATTGGTATACTCCATACTTTAGACTCTTCAAGGTCCCCTTTACGACAACCTTATCAGGGTCAACTTGTGTTCCAATCCCAAACGGGTCTCTTCTGAACTTGAATTCTTATCTGACCCTCGGTGTTTGTCGTGGTGGTTGTCTCAATGTAATCATATCACTAATACGAGGGCTGAGTCTACGAGTCCCTTAGCTTCTGGTTATGTGTCAATCTCTCTTTCTCTAGCCTCTTTGGGGTATCCTTGTACCTTCACCAAAGTTATACCTACGGTCTATTTCAAACTAGGGCATTGTATAAATTGGTATGGTAAGTCATGTGTCCTAGTGGGGTTGAGTATAACTCATTGACTAAAGGACTATCTAAAGAGATCTTTGTAGCCAGAGGTATTCCCTGCTGGGGGCAAGGTTTGCCGCAGGCTACAAAAGAAAACTTGCCAAAAGGATTCAGTTAAAAGTGGACTTTTTCATGTGATTTCCCCATATGGGCACACCATTGCTTCCGCTGCTTAATTTGTCCTCAAACTAAACTCGCGCGGGGTGGCCCAGGGTTTGTGGACTTCTTTTCCTCAGATCGAGGTTTCCTTTGATACCACTTTGTAAGACCCCATTTTTTTTCTTTTGAAAACCCGGGTCTTATGCCCAGAACCGCCGCTTTGCGGTGACACCTTCACTCGGGAAGGTCGTCACTACAAAACACCGATCCTGCCGGCCATATCGATCACATAAGAAGAAAAGTATAAACAAACAAAAAGAAGTTCATGTCCACAATCACATGCTATATATTATAAATGTCCACATGATATAACTGAAATAACAAGGGTTACAATAATAAAGGGCTCATGCCCTGTACATCATGTCCCCACTACAAGATCACTCGCTGATCTTGAATCTGGTGCTCCTATACTAGACTGGCCCGCCTCCGTCTGCACTGGCCTCTAGTGTTGTTGTGTCTCCTCATTCCCCTAAAATGATATGGTCCATCGACCGTTAGTCAAAAAGACTAAGCCTTATGTTCCCCACCCCACCCCCATGGCTCCTAGGCACTGTGTGGGAGGATGAAGCGGAGGACAGCAAGGGGTATAAAATAAAGCAGATGATGATGGATCTTGTCTATAGAAAGTTCTACCACTACACATGTGTATACAGTAATTGAAGCTGTAATATAAAGCATGGTAAAGAGCAAGTAAAGTGTAGTAAGTAAAGACAAGTATATAGTAGAAAAGTAACCATTAATTTATAGGAATGCCCATACAAACCTATAGACCAAGGGGTTGTTTAGCAAGGCCTATCGTATAAAGAGTCCCATAACCAATTTATACGATAGGGGTAGGGGTTGAAATGCAATGTTTCTGCTATGACATGCAAGGTATGCAGTTTATGTTATGTTCATATAAGTGCAACTCACACACTTCGACTCTATGCGCACAGACCTTTAGTTCCCCCTTTTTGGAGCTAGCAAGACTCCCAGGATACTCTCGTAGTGGCAAACAGAAGCGGTGGGTTGGGCCTCGCCCACCTCTAGGTTGGTATTCACACTACCTAACCTAGACCTATCGTACGCCTCAACGCAAAATCGCGGAGCATCTGCATACTCTTACTGGCTGGACCACCAGACTTTTATGGCTAAGTGCAAATTCCACACTTGCCGAGTCAACGTATTGACGTCGGTGTGAACGACCGTCCAATACCGAAGACCCACCACCTTCATGCACATGCAAACATGTTCTACTATATACCGAGCCATAAACTCCCCCCGGCTAACCTGCCCGTCATCATAACCTTCCAGGGCAGCGGCTCGCCGGACCAACCCGTCCATACCAACAAGCTTCACTGAGTCACAAGCTCACCGGAATAACTAGTATGCTGCTTCAACCACGAGCCTATTGCTCGTAAAACCGAACCAACTAACCTCCTGTAACTACGGGGTGTGGGTGTGTGCATTATTAAGTTAATCTTGCATATCAACTTAGTCCTACAGTTTATGGTTTATCTTGGACTTTCCGAGGATTACCCTGTAAGGGGCTCTCTACGGTACTAGGAACTATAATGGGATGACACCCCAAAGTTCCCTTTCTCAAGACACTTAGTGTTGTTGGTATCTACCCATAAGATTACCCCTCCTAACACCACTTGAATTGCTCTAAGTATTTTATGACCTTCTTAGGGGAAAGACGATCTTTCGTCGGTCCCGGACACAACTTTACCCTTAACCCACCAAGCACACTCTCATCACCTAAACTCCTTTTTGGTGACCTTCAATCTCTTCAACCTGACCAAGTACACCAAATACATGCCACTTCCACTTGGTAGGCCCCAAAATATCCAAGTTTCACATTTTTACTATACGCAGACCAAACTAACTATATGAAGCTAATGAGTAGAGGTACTCCAAATATTCACCCACATGACACAAGATTTTTACTGGAGGTCTACCATGGTATTTTAAGACTAAATCCAGAGAATCATATTTTTCCTCAATACTTTTAGCATTTATTTACATTTCTCCAACATTTGCCAAGTATGAATATTAACATGAAGTGTAAGGTATTATTATGATATGGCTTCCATAAAATCAAGATAAATCTATCATGCCAAAATAATAGTAAGTACAGAGTGTCACAATTTTACAATCAGAAATTGTCCTATAATTATAATATTTAGCATCTATCCCAAATTTGGAAGTTAATGAAGGAACCACCAAAATTACTTATGCCAAAATTAGAGAAAAATTACCAGACCTCTATTGTGTCCAGGAAAGCTTAATTACAGAGTTTCCCAATTTATGAGAATCATTTCCTCATTGAAATAATTAATCCAAATAATTCTAAATTTGCACAGGTTGTGAAGTAGCCTACTGATAACAACCACCAAAATTATGTAAAAATTCACAGAGCTTCCTAGTGCCCTGAAATGTCCTATAACCAAGTTGCACATTTTTCCAGAGAGTTTTGGACCCTTAATTATAATTCTTAATATTGAGACAAAATAGGTGCCTTGAGGATGAAGTACTAGTTAAATCATAAAATAAATTATACAAAAATTACTAGGGGTCTAAAATATGATTAAAAAGACACCACCAAGATTTCATCTTCATCCAAGATCATTTGTGCATGTAAATATCTCTTACAAGAAGTTTACCTAAAGGGGTTACGACCTAATTTAGGGGGAATAAATTCTCCTAAAATTCTCTCAAAATTTCCTAGGGCATAAATACATCCCATGAACAGATATCCTAGGTTCCATGGCCATTCTATAGCTTTTGACCACATGTCGTTCACAAAGATCTACCTACACCCCAAGGGGTAAATCTAGGGTTCTAGGGCATATCCACCTCTACACCACCCAATCTTACTTATGAAGGTGTTTTAGGTGATCCTATTCCATCGGCCAAGGTTTCAACTCATGGTGATGAGTTTTGACCACCATACCCCATGATAAACACCATGCCCTAACTTTGACCCAACTTGACCTAACTTGGGTTGACAAATTACCCAACCAAATTAGTCCCAATTGGGATGCAATTTTTACCAAGGTCATGTGATAACCCTAAGAAGTACCCAACAAAATTTGGAGGGCATTGGAGGTCATTTGACCCAATAATTAATTAATATTTAGTTTATGAAATTATTACAAAAACCTTAGAAAAAGGTTCTCCTAAAATTCCCATCATTGGGTATGATGTGTGGGTAGGTGTAAATAGCCTAGGTTTCAATTTTCAAGTCAATCCCATAACCCAATCAAAGGTTATTCAAGAAATGGTGGCTGTCCTACACTAGTGACCAGTCCCACCAAAATGGACATACAGGGAGCTACAGAACTCCTTTTGGGGTGAAATTAATTTTAAAATAATGTAGACTCCAAGGGCTACAACTTTGGTGTTGACCACTATTTCATTTGAGGGGTTCTAGTATTTTTAATAATTAAAATGAAATACTGCAGGAAGTTTGACAAAATGTGTTGGAACAAGTTACTGCGTTCGACGAAATCTGACCTGCGTTCGATGAAATCTGTTATGCATTCGATGAACGCCGTGCTTCAGTGCGCTCGACGAAATCCAATCTTCATTCGACGAAATCTATTCTATGTTCGACGAACGCCGTGCTTCAGTGCGTTCGACGAAATCAGTTCTCTAGCCAGTTCAGGTGATCATCTCTCAGCTCGACGAATTAATTCAGTTCGACGAATTAATTTAGGTTCAGTTCGACAAACTCAATTATCAGTTTGATGAACTCCAGTGTGTGTTCGACGAATGAATTTCGTTCGATGAACTCTGGATTCAGTTCGACGAACTCAACTATCAGTTCGACGAACTCGGCCTACAACTCGACGAATTTCTTCTACTTAGATCGACGGATATGACGGCTCAGTATTTTTAATAAACTAAACTATGCACAGCAAAGTATGTGACATAAATGTATATATCATAACTTTTAATATAAAGATCTTGAACAGATCTTGAAGCAGAACAGACGACATTCGCTTGTCTTCTTCCTCTAGCCGAAGGCAAGGATTAACCGCACCAGGAGATCCTTCATCCTTGTTCTCCCGGCCACCTAACGCCTCCACGACCGGCCAATGCCACCACCACCTTCGTTTGGGTGGTGGCCGGCGATTTGCGGTGGTTGGCCGGCCGGAGGTGGCCGGAATAGGGGTATGGATGCGGGATTCAAGCTCCAAAAATGGAGCTCTTGGCCTGCCCGATTGGGGACCAATTGGCCCTAATCCTTGCAGGCAACCTGATGGGATCTATCCACAGAGAGAGAGAGAGGAGATGAACCAGACCTTTAATCGGGCTCGAGGGTGGTTGTTTCCCGGATTTGCCATGGCCGCCCCCTTCAAGTTGTGCTCCTTGCCGATCTCTTGATTTTCCACGAAATGCAACGAACTAGTACTCGATTTCAACTGATATCCCCCTTCTGAAGGTGATGGAAGAGTCAATTTGAGGAGGGAAAGGCTTAATGGTGGAGTGCCATTAATGGCCATTTCGGTTTCACTTGAAACCTCTTGAATCCTCCACTGGATGGCATGGGAAAGGTTGTAAAACATCTTAGAATTCAATGGGGAGATGAATGGAGGGTGTGGGGAGATGAATGGGTGTCAATTTGCCTTGAATGCCATGAATTGACCTTGAATGACCACTTTCTCTCTCTTCAAATTGGGGGAAACTCCCAATTTCTCTCTCCTAGTCACCCCCTCCAGAAATTGGATGGCATTTCATGTAATTTCTGTGGTGACTAATCATTTGGGCCATTGAAATTGGGCTTAGCCCAAAGGGATTGAGCTTTGGGCTTAATTAACCCAAGTTGGGCAAAATTGACCAAGTGTTGACTTTGGTCAAATTGGTGAAAATAATTAGGCCCAATGTGTCAATGTTGACCCATTGTCCTCCCTTAGCGACCAATGGAACTTGGGGAAAGTCAATTGGTCGAATTGAACCCTAATTGACCCTAAATATGGTGGTTTGACTTATTTGAGGCTAGGGTTGACTTTGGTCAATTTGGCCCCTATGATTGACCCCAATGCATCCTAAATGCTCTAAGGGACCCTCCAAAGGGTTAGGTGTGCCATGGTGGGGTCAAAGGGTTAAGGTGAGGCCCTAAAGTCCAACCTTAAGCTTGGTAACTGGAAATTGCTATTTGCAGACCAAGGTGCTCTTCTCCTTCAAGCCTAAGGCCAAGTGATCTCTTCAAGCTTCCTAGGGTTTTGTCATGACCTAGTCATGACAAAACCACTCTAGGGGTCTAGTTGTTTAGGGGATGTTATAGGGCTGTCCTTCCCAGTGTAGTAAGATATGTCAGGCTCGTTGAACCCATCTGGAACGAGAGCTGACATGATCAGATCGCAGAAGGGACTTCCCCATCCTCCCTGGCGAGTCAAAGGCATTCTCTTTGCCTCCCAACTGGGGTAGCCGGTACCTAGAGAGCTGTTGAAGAGCACTCTTGCTTGAAGACCTGATCCTTCCCCTGTGGCCAGCTCCTTGCCTTGCCGATGTGCTTGCTCCGCCTCCATCGGAGTTTGCGAGGCGAGCACGGGTGCGGGTGGTGTTGAGCACTTACCATGAGGGGGGAGTTCGACCCGCAAGAGCTACACGATTGACTTCCTGAACTCATCAAAATCACCCTTCTTCACGTACTCGCTGGTAGGGGGTGAGTCCCCTAGCTCATCACTTCCATCCATGAGACTTGTTCAGAGCTTTTTGAGCTAGCTGCTTCCACGCTCACCGCACCAAAATGTTGAAACCAGAGAACTTGTCTCAATGTTTGAAAGGGCGATGCAGCTAACCCTTACTTTACCCGAGCTAGAACCCTGGACCAGTTGCTAAGAACCGAAAGACCTTGCCCTTGAAGAACACTTGAGTCCAAAAAAGAACCCCTTAAGCTGCAGCGTGGAGGTCCCACCACACACCCGGAAGTTCAAAGAGAGCTTCCCCTCCCAAACCAATGCTGAGCCAGGGCATCTTGGCGGGCACTAAGGACCACCTCACCATCAACCTTCATTGACCGGGGGGGGGGGGGGGGGTAGTGCTTGCTCAAAAGACACACGCGAGGGGAGGGGGGAGACCAACCCCTCCCAAGGTGCCCATGGGGTCTATTTATAGACTTCCCAAAATTGGGCTGCGGATACCCACAATTCTGCTATTTGCAGCTCAACCACGAATACGAATGATCAACATAATAGGGGGGGCCAGTGGGACATGAGGTGTCCACTCCCCCCTTGCTGAGGGTCGGGAGAGTGGACCGAAGGTCCACCACCCGGGCTGGGCGAGTGGACCTTGCGACCCACTAAACCCCCCGGGCGAGTGGACCATAGGTCCACTCGACCGAAAGCCTGGGCGAGTGGACCATAGTTCCACTCACCCCCCACTTTGTGTGAGTGGACCTATGGTCCACTCGCCCCCCCCCACTCCGGCGAGTGGACCCAAGGTCCACTCGTCCAAGTGGGGAAGTCTGCCCCCCCCCGGGGCCTTCTCTTCTCGATCTTGACGACCTCTGACGGGTTGGTATACTGCGTCACGGTCACCCTCTCTATCACGACCTCATCCACGTCGGGTCACACCGACTCGGAAAATATGAGGGTTGTACAACAAGCATGACACACTTATTTTCAAAACCTTTTTTTTTTATTTTCATAAGATAGGCTTCTAATTTTCATTCTAATCCCCCCTTCTCTTTTGTAAGAGTTTTGGCATGGGAGAGGGCTTTAGAAAGTGACTCTTCAATATCTTTTGCCATTTTAGTAGAGCGATCACACTCTTGGCAAGATACCTTTCTATTTTCTAAAACAATTAATTTTTTGGAAAACTTTTGATTTTCATTAATTAGAGATTCATTTTCCCAATTTAATAAAATACTATCTTTCATATTTTTATCAAAATCTTTGCAAGTTTCAAGAAATTCATTAAAAAGTTCATCATAAGTTGGAGGAGTTACCTCAGTGTCGCTAAGAACACTGGCGTCTTCGTCGTCGTTTCCATGTCCCATGAGGCACATGTTTGCTTCCTCAACTTTGCTTGATGAAGTCCCGCTTGATTCTTCGGAGGAGGAGGAGTCATCCCATGTTTTTGCTTTTAGAACCTTCCTCTTTTCCTTCCCTTTGTGTCGCTTTTCCATTTTCTCCTTCAATAACATTGGGCACTGGCTCCGAATATGCCCGGTCTTCCTGCAATGATAACATTCTGGTGGAGGTCTTTCTTCCTCATCGTCGCTCTCCTTTTCCTTATTTGAAGATGAACCTTTCCATCTCCCTTCCTTTTGGAAATATTTCCGGAAGGTGTTTCTCCTTTCCGAATTTCTCATGAACTTTCGGAAGTTCTTTACTAAGAGACTTTATTCATCTTCATCCTCATCCTCTTGACACTCCTTCTTTGATTTTAGTGCCAACGCCTTCTTCTTTGGCTCCTTATTGTATTCATTATATTGGATCTTGAGTTCTACCTCATGGGTTTTGAGATTCCCATTGAGGCTCTCAACCTGGAGCGTTCTTAGATTATGCGACTCTAAGATAGTCGTCACCTTCGGATTGAATTTTGGATGAAGAGAACGAACAATCTTTCAGACCAAGTCACCGTTGGAGAACGTCTTTCCGAGAGCTTTGGAGGCATTGAAGATCTTGGTGAAGTGTGTGTACATTGCAGCAATATCTTCGCTTTCATCCATCCGAAACTTTTCATATTCTGACTCCAGTTGGAAAAGTTTTGAATCTTTAACCTGCGATGTACCTTCATGAGTAATATCCAAAGGGTTCCAAATTTCATACGCAGTAGTACATGCGGAAATTCTATTAAATTCATTTCTATCCAACGCACAAAATAGAGCATTCATGGCCTTGTCGTTATTTTTGCATTTAAGTTTATCCCTATCATCCCATTTATCTTTTGGTTTTTCTAATGTTATCTCTCCAACTACAATTGTAGGAGGAGAGGATTCCTCTTCTACCATATTCCATACCTCAATATCTAGGGTCATAAGAAAATATCGCATCCTATTTTTCCAATAATTATAATCTGACCCAGTAAATAGTGGAGGTCTACTAATTCCCTGACCCTCGAAAAAAGCGAGATCATAAGACGCTATTATTCCTGGTTTTTAAACCAATTTGGAATAACCTTCCTCTGATACACTTTTTGGATCGATAGGCGCCCTTAGGGGGGGCGAATAAGGGAATAAAAGTTCTTGTAAATATTTATGCAATTTACTAAATTGTTTTTAGAGTAAATGAGAGCAAAATAACAATTTAGCTAAAAGAAGAAATTAATGTAATTTGCAATTTTATAATATACACCAAATGAGAGAAATCTAGTAAACCCAACTAGAAACATGATTGTATAATATTTAAAAGATGTTTACATAAATTTGATTTCAATATCGCTAGAAATCGGAGGCGTACAATTGTTATAGATTTTTACTTTTCTATACCGACTCGTATCCCCACGAACTAGTGGCTTTAGCCAATCCTTCCCTGGATATGGCCTCAAGCCGCTCTAGCCAATCCTTCCCCGGATATGGCCTCGAGCACCCCTAGACCTAATCTCCTAGACCTAGTCGCTAACTCACGGGCGAATTACCCCTTAAGCTGCGCAAGGACCTAGTCGCCAACACAAGGCTATTTTACTACAAAATTCACAATAATGAAATAAAGCAAATAACAAGAACTCCCTCTATGAGATTTCTGAAGATGAGGATGAAGGATCGTTGTAGCATAAGCGAGGTTGAAGCTATCATTCTTCGGATGCAGCATGATGACTTCCTTATCCAGAAATCTTCTTTGGCTTTGAGTGGGACATGAACTTTCGGTAGAGTAACAACTATTGAATTTTGGCACAGGAGTTCTCTCTGGGATGTATATACAAAATGAGAGAGAAGGCATCTATAACATCCTGCCAGTACGAAGAGTATAACAGCAGGTTCGGCCGGGACCCCACGCCATACAAACCACACTAGCTAGGAGTTAAAAGGTGATAACCAGAAAAGTAACAACTAAACGAGAGTACAAAACGTAAGCGGAAGCATTAATTAAACCATTCAAATAGAACTGTCCACTATCATAGGAATGTATCCAGAATAAGAGTTACGGCCTTAAGGCCTTACATTCATCCAATGCACAAAACTCCATAAGCATACATCGGCACGCAGGCCGGCCATACATGAATAACAGGAAAAGGGCTGGCCTTCGAGGGCCAACATTGCAAAGGGCCATCGCCCGCTATTTCCCGCTAGGCTCACCTACACCTGCATAAGAACATTCCACCAAGCGGTGGCAAACAAAGTAACGGTCAGCACAGCTGACCAAATTATAACGACCCAACCCCTTTTCCGGGGTGGCGGAGCTTCTACCCTGCAAGCAAGCCATACTAGCACAAGTACTAAATATAAAGAAAGTGCAACTACACGAGGTGAGGTTTCCAGCACAATCAATCTTCTAGGTTGAGCATCAAAAGAAGGGAACCTAGGTATGCACATGATGTTGGTTGGGTTCACCCGAAGGTTCCCCACAACCGCCTAAGCAATCGCATGAGGCTAACATAACATCCATTTCACAAAACACTCCACCGGAAGGGCCACAACCTTGGGTGGAAACAAGAGCTTTTGGTCGGTCTAGGTATGACACCTTCCACGACCTCTCCCATGATCACACGGCTTTCCTGAGGAAGGGACCTCTTACCGATCTGCATGGAAACGGGTTCGGTTTAGCTTTGCCCGTGCTCTAATCGTCGCGATCTATCGCACGACGCGGGTACGGCTTCGCCTCGGCCCGTAAGGGTTTAGCACTTTCAAGTGCTACACTAAATATACGCTACGCACCTAACCCCTTCACAAGGATCTAGGTTTCACGAATACTCATCAAGGGAGGTGCAATACACTCCGCATCAATTTCGTGGTGAAGGTTTGCCTTCATCCAAAACTCAAAGCATGGGGCTTTTGTTAGGATCTTCACAAGACGCCTACACTTAGTTCCCGCAATACTATAGGTGAGTTCACGGAGTCATTCTCCGGCACGCATTCTAGGCCTAACCTAAATGCAACGTCGCAAATCAAGCATCACCGATTCGGGCTCACGGCCACGAATAGGCTTCACACAAAATGCCTAAATCCGCACGACTACTGGATTTTCTACTTGCAATAATGCCGGGGACGGACACAATCTACCCGGAGTTCCGAAGAACTTGAGGAAATCCTACACTTCACCCATTTGGTGAAAGAGATACCTCATGCAAACATAGGAAGAGGAATGAAAGGACAAATACAAGTCCAAAGTTCGGGAGGAAGAATCGTTACCCTAGACGCGTTCTTTTTCGCCATAGATCCGAGATTCTACACGGAGAGAAATGACCGCACCGGGCTGCACTCTCCAAATCTGGAAACGGCTCGCGAAACGGAGCTCCGGAGCTCCGTAAATGGCGGGATCTACCTTCTTCTTCCTTGGCTCCTCCTTCTTTCTCTAGGGTTTGGAGAGAGAATGGCTTAGAGAATATGAGGGTTTAACCCCCTCTCATCAGCCCTAAAGGTCTCCCGCAACTAAACCTAGCCGTTGGATCAATTTCCAAAAGATTTGGACGGTCCGATCTTCTTCTCCGCTCAAAATCGCGGAATAGAATAAACAGGGCGCACGATCGCTGGCGCACGATCACTGGTCGTGCGCGAAGAGGGAAATGGTCGTGCGCACTGTCCGAGACAGAACTCGATTCTCTTCTGAATTAACGCACGATCGCTGGCACACGATCACTGGTCGTGCGCGAAAAGGGAAATGGTCGTGCGCACTGTCCGAGACAGAACTCGATTCTCTTCTGAATTAACGCACGATCGCTGGCGCACGATCGCCGGTCGTGCGCAATGAGGCCACTGATCGTGCGCTAAGAGCAGAAAGGGAATATTTAGCCTGCTTCAAGTGCAGCACTACCACTCCGCCTACTTCGCTGAACCACGATTTTTGGGGTGTTACAACTCCACCCTCCTTAAAAGAATTTCGTCCCGAAATTTATAAAACAGAAATAGCAAGAAATTCAGCTATAATTTACCTGAGAGAAATAGCTCGGGGTACTCCGCAAGCATCGCTTGCTCTCTCTCCCAAGAGAGCTCCTCTCGGCCGCAATTATCCCACCGGACTTTTACCATCCGAATGGACTTGTTCCGCAGCTGCTTTACTTCGGTATCTTCGATGCGTAAGGGCTTGACCTTCGTCGACAACCCACTATCAACCAGAACTTTGCCGACCGCAACGATATGAGTAGGCTCCTGCACTGCCTTCCTCAACACTGAAATGTGAAACACATCGTGCAGACCGCTCAGCTCTGCAGATAGTGCAAGCCGATAAGCCGCATCACCAACACGCTCCACGATCTCAAATGGTCCTAAGTACCTTGGACTGAGCTTTTTCAAGCGTCGGATCCTTGATACCCCTTTGCACGGTTTGATCTTCAAGTAAACCCGGTCACCGACGGCAAACTCTAGGTTCCTATGCTTGGCATTGAAATACTTTGCTTGCCTATCCTGGGCAACCAATAGCCTTTCACGTATAGTCCGGATCGTCGAAGTTGCTTCTTCAACATCCTTTCACTTCAATAGCTTAGTATCGCCCGTTTCCGCCCAAGACAACGGCGTACGACACTTCTTACCATAGAGGGCTTCGAAGGGAGCCATCTTTATACTGGCTTGATAGCTATTATTGTAGGCGAACTCGATCATGTAGAGATGATCTTCCCACCTCTTTCCAAAATCTAGAGTGCACATTCGGAGCATATCCTCCATAGTCCTGTTGGTTCTCTCGGTCTGTCCATCCGTTTGCGGGTGGAAGGCCGTGCTGAACTTCAATTTCGTGCCCAACAGTTCATGGATAAGCCTCCAATCTTTCGATGTGAAACGCCCGTCACGATCGCTGACGATACTACGGGGGACACCGTGCAGTCTCACAATACTATCTACATAGAGCTTTGCTAGCTTCTCTACAGAATCATCCTTCCTGTTCGGAATGAAGTGTGATACCTTCGTCAAACGGTCCACGATCACCCAGATGGCGTCGTTTCCATGCTGCGATCTCGGCAATCCGTGCACGAAATCCATCGAAATATCATCAAACTTCCATTCCGGAATCGGCAAGGACTTCAGAAACCCACCGGGACGTTGATATTTCGCTTTCACCAACGCGCAAGTATGACACTTGGCCACGTAAAGGGCAATGTCTTTCTTCATACCCGGCCACCAGAACAATTTCTTCAAATCCATATACATTTTAGCGCTCCCCGGGTGGATCGAGTACTTGGTATGATGAGCCTCGTACAACAACTCCGCCCGTAGAGTGCCAACGTTTGGGATGCACAACCTTTCCTGTTTCCACATAAGGTCGTCTTCAAAGGAGAAATCAGCGTTTAACCCCTCAACGGTTTCCGCTTTATAGCGTTTCATGCTCTCGTCCAGCTCCAATGCTTGTCGAACTCAGTCGGCAAGGTCGTATTGAACCTCCGTCCAGTTCAAGCATGCTGAAGTAGACGTTCTCCTATCAATGCATACGATCTCCATTTCCTCTAGCTCACGGATTAGACGCTCATCGTGCATCAAAATCCAATTTGCTTGAGCGGGAGCCCGACGACTCAGCGCGTCCGCTACTACATTTCCCTTACTGGGAGTATAATTGATGTCGAAGGTGTAGTCCCCAAGGAACTCCAACCACCTCCTTTGACGCATATTCAACTCCCTTTGATCCAGCAAGTACTTGAGGCTCTTGTGGTCGGTAAAGATATCGATCTTCACGCCATATAAATAATGCCTCCAAAGCTTAAGAGCGAATACCACGGCCGCTAGCTCCAAATCATAGACCGGGTAATTCCTCTCATGAACCTTCAGTTGCCGGGAGCCGTATGCAATTACCTTCTCGAACTGCACTAGGACACAACCCAAACCACTTCCTGAGGCGTCGCTATAAATTTCGTAGCCTTCCGTACCTTGTGGCGAGCATAGAATGGGCGCCGTGGTCAGACGGCTCTTCAGTTCTTCAAAAGCTCGTGCACACTCGGGCGACCAAACGAACTTATGATCCTTCCTAGTCAGTTTTGTGAGAGGAAGTGCGATCCTCGAGAAGTTTTCCACAAAGCGCCTATAATAGCCGGCAAGTCCTAAGAAACTTCGGACTTCCGCTACGTTTTTCAACAAAGGCCACGCTCGGATCGCTTCTATCTTCGACGGATCTACTGCAATTCCATCTCCACTCACGACGTGACCAAGGAATGCTACTGACGGTAGCCAAAACTCGCACTTGGAGAACTTGGCATAGAGCTGACTCCTCCTCAAGGTGCTCAGAACGGCGTGCAGATGCCCTACATGCTCCTCTTCCGATTGAGAGTATACCAAAATGTCGTCGATAAAGACGATCACAAATTGATCCAAATACTCACGGAACGTCCTGTTCATTAAGTCCATGAATACCGACGGTGCATTGGACAGACCGAACGGCATCACCGTGAACTCATAGTGCCCAAAGCGGGTACTGAACGATGTTTTTGGAATGTCACATTCCCTTATCCGTAGTTGGTAGTAGCCGGACCTTAGGTCCAGCTTGGAGTAAACCGTCGACCCCACCAGTTGGTCGAATAGATCATCGATTCTTGGAATCAGATATCGGTTCTTCTCGGTCAACTTGTTTAGCTCTCGATAATCAATGTATAGACGCAAGCTCCCGTCCTTCTTTTTCACAAAGAGGACCGGTGCACTCCAAGGCGATGAACTTGGACGTACGTAGCCTTGCTCTAGCAGCTCTTGCAATTGAACCTTCAGCTCTGCCAATTCCTTTGGCGCTATCCGGTACGGTGAGCGGGCCACAGGTTTGGCACCTGACACCAACTCGATACATAAATCGATCTCCCGCTGAGGCGGAGCCCCAGGGAGTTCGTTAGGAAACACGTCGGCGTACTCCACTACAACTGGGACATCACATAACCTGGGCATTGGCTCTGAAGTCTCCAACAAGGTGAAGAACAACTCGGCGCCTTTTCTCACCGCCTTAACCACCTGGAGAGCAGACATCAGCGTCTTGCTCGCTCCTCGCTTACCGGCGAACATGGTTTCTCCTTCGGTGTCCCTTCCCAGAGTGATCTCCTTTGTATTGCAATCTATGCATGCCCGCTGCTCCGAGAGCCAGTCCATGCCGAAGATCACATCAAATTCAGCTAACGGTAATAACGACGCTTCCAAGTCGAAATCCTGACTTCCGATCCGCACCTTCATACGGCTCTTCCTATCCGCACTCATTCGAGATCCATTGGGTAGCACTACTTCCAATCTATCCTCTACGAAGGTAGACGGCACTCCGATTCGCACAACGAAGTCCTCGGACAGAAAAGAGTGTGATGCACCCGTATCAAATAGAGCTCTCGCCGGATAGTTGAAAATTAGGACGAAACCTAATTGCACACAAATAAAGCATATAGTCGTACCACAATATGAATTATATATATAGCTGTAAAAGCTAACTTCTAATTCGTACCTGTGACGACATCAGTTTGTCGTATAGCTTCTTGCTTGCCAAGCGAATAGACTCTCGGCTGAGTCGGAATGTGCTGGGAAGCCGAAGACTCCGCAGCTTTACCCTTTTCCGCAGTACGAGCATAATCCACCGCTCGATTACCAGCCTTCGGGGGACCACTTCGACACACCGCAGCTTTGTGTCCCACCTTCCCGCAGGTGAAACACGTAATAGGAGTCCGCGCGATCGTGGCTCCCGAAACATTTGAAGGAGCTGGTTCCGCCTGTTTGAACTTCCTTTTGTTCCTTCTGAAATCCGACTTGGACTGAGAGGCCGGCGCATGAAACTCAGGTTTCTTTACAACACCCCTTGCTTGTACCCTCTTCATGTCCAACTCCAAAGATCTGGCAGTTTGCACCATCACTTGGAAGCCGAACGTCATAGGGCCTGCAAGGAGCAGCCTCAACTCGTCCCGAAGCCCTTCATAGAACTTATTTGTCTGTGCCTCCTCATCCTCCACCAAGGACCCCGCATAGCGACTCAGTCTGGTAAACTCATGCAAGTAATCGTCAACGGAGCGATCACCTTGTGTCAACCTCAAGAACTGGTTTTGTAACGCAATGCGCTGGGCAGAGGGGATAAACCTTTGGAGGAACGACTTTGAAAACTCAGCCATTGTGATTTCAGTAATATCTCCACCGCAGAACTTATGCAGCTCCTGCTCTTCCCACCACAGCACAGCCTCTCCATCAAGAAGGAAAGTGGCTAAGGTGACCATCATGGCTTCGTCCGTCGCTGTCGCCCTCAGAGTTCTTCTAACTCTTGACAACCAGTCCTCTGCCTCCGTTGGGGACTCAGATCCCGAGAAGGTAGGAGGATTAAAGCTCAGGAAATGCTTTAATTGCTGGTCACGCGCTCGCCCCGCAACTACTTGTGCAACTTGAGGTTCCACCCTCGGCGCTACCGCAGGTTCTACTGCAGCTACTGGCACAGGGGCCTCCACCCTTGGTTCCGCCGTAGGTTCCACTGCAGCAACAGCCTCAGGGGCCACATCCGGAGTAGGAGTAGCAGGATGGACCAGCCTTTGGGGTTGAGCGTTGATCATCGTGAAGACCGCTTCTGCGACTAATTTGATCATTTCAGCAGAAGGAGTGGTCGCTGACACTTCAGCCGACCCACTACTTTCAGCGGTGTTACGGGGTCGAGACTGCCCCGCAGCACTTCTAGTCACCTATAATCATGCAAAGCACAATTTAGTGACCCAAAACATATCAAACATCACTCATGGAACGCTCAGATTCCGCAAACAAGTATGTTTTCTTTTCATTCCTAAGTGGACATTCTTATTAGTTTTTGTCATTTTAGGTGAATGCACAACCCGTGCGCACCACCCCTTAAAAGGAATTCGTCCCGAATTCGCTAAACTACGGATCGACGCCTTAAGTCCGATACCAAATTGTAACATCCTGCCAGCACGAAGAGTATAACAGCAGGTCCGGCCGGGACCCCACGCCATACAAACCACACTAGCTAGGAGTTAAAAGGTGATAACTAGAAAAGTAACAACTAAACGAGAGTACAAAACGTAAGCGGAAGCATTAATTAAACCATTCAAATAGAACTGTCCACTATCATAGGAATGTATCCAGAATAAGAGTTACGGCCTTAAGGCCTTATATTCATCCAATGCACAAAACTCCATAAGCATACATCGGCACGCAGGCCGGCCATACATGAATAACAGGAAAAGGGCTGGCCTTCGAGGGCCAACATTGCAAAGGGCCATCGCCCGCTATTTCCCGCTAGGCTCACCTGCACCTGCATAAGAACATTCCACCAAGCGGTGGCAAACAAAGTAACGGTCAGCACAGCTGACCAAATTATAACGACCCAACCCCTTTTCCGGGGTGGCGGAGCTTCTACCCTGCAAGCAAGCCATACTAGCACAAGTACTAAATATAAAGAAAGTGCAACTACACGAGGTGAGGTTTCCAGCACAATCAATCTTCTAGGTTGAGCATCAAAAGAAGGGAACCTAGGTATGCACATGATGTTGGTTGGGTTCACCCGAAGGTTCCCCACAACCGCCTAAGCAATCGCATGAGGCTAACATAACATCCATTTCACAAAACACTCCACCAGAAGGGCCACAACCTTGGGTGGAAACAAGAGCTTTTGGTCGGTCTAGGTATGACACCTTCCATGACCTCTCCCATGATCACACGGCTTTCCTGAGGAAGGGACCTCTTACCGATCTGCATGGAAACGGGTTCGGTTTAGCTTTGCCCGTGCTCTAATCGTCGCGATCTATCGCACGACGCGGGTACGGCTTCGCCTCGGCCCGTAAGGGTTTAGCACTTTCAAGTGCTACACTAAATATACGCTACGCACCTAACCCCTTCACAAGGATCTAGGTTTCACGAATACTCATCAAGGGAGGTGCAATACACTCCGCATCAATTTCGTGGTGAAGGTTTGCCTTCATCCAAAACTCAAAGCATGGGGCTTTTGTTAGGATCTTCACAAGACGCCTACACTTAGTTCCCGCAATACTATAGGTGAGTTCACGGAGTCATTCTCCGGCACGCATTCTAGGCCTAACCTAAATGCAATGTCGCAAATCAAGCATCACCGATTTGGGCTCACGGCCACGAATAGGCTTCACACAAAATGCCTAAATCCGCACGCCTACCGGATTTTCTACTTGCAATAATGCAGGGGACGGACACAATCTACCCGGAGTTCCGAAGAACTTGAGGAAATCCTACACTTCACCCATTTGGTGAAAGAGATACCTCATGCAAACATAGGAAGAGGAATGAAAGGACAAATACAAGTCCAAAGTTCGGGAGGAAGAATCGTTACCCTAGACGCGTTCTTTTTCGCCATAGATCCGAGATTCTACACGGAGAGAAACGACCGCACCGGGCTGCACTCTCCAAATCTGGAAACGGCTCGCAAAACGGAGCTCCGGAGCTCCGTAAATGGCGGGATCTACCTTCTTCTTCCTTGGCTCCTCCTTCTTTCTCTAGGGTTTGGAGAGAGAATGGCTTAGAGAATATGAGGGTTTAACCCCCTCTCATCAGCCCTAAAGGTCTCCCTCAACTAAACCTAGCCGTTGGATCAATTTCCAAAAGATTTGGACGGTCCAATCTTCTTCTCCGCTCAAAATCACAGAACAGAATAAACAGGGCGCACGATCGCTGGCGCACGATCACTGGTCGTGCGCGAAGAGGGAAATGGTGGTGCGCACTGTCCGAGACAGAACTCGATTCTCTTCTGAATTAACGCACGATCGCTGGCGCACGATCACTGGTCGTGCGCGAAGAGGGAAATGGTCGTGCGCACTGTCCGAGACAGAACTCGATTCTCTTCTGAATTAACGCACGATCGCTGGCGCACGATCGCCGGTCGTGCGCGATGAGGCCACTGATCGTGCGCTAAGAGCAGAAAGGGAAGATTTAGCCTGCTTCAAGTGCAGCACTACCACTCCGCCTACTTCGCTGAACCACGATTTTTGGGGTGTTACAACATCATTTTATAGAACTTGGAGATAGCGCATGCGGTAGCTCATAGCGCCTGTGGTAGCGTTCATGTAGAAGTGGTTACGAAACTATCGAAGCATGACATTGTGTGCACGAACTCAAGCGAGTGCCAGGCGGTAGCGCTAGAGCTGGCGCCCTGCGGTATCCCTAGCGCTGGCGGTAGCTCTCCTTCAGAGAATTTGATTTGAAGCTGCATTCTACCTGTGGACTATTGCACCTATAGTTCCTGCACACTATAAAATACATGACAAGCAAGATCAAATACAATATTGGATTTGTTATTCTCACACAAAGGGTTGTGGCACATATGTCCAACAAGGCTAAGTAAGATTCGTCGAGTGAACTCGAGAGGCTAAGTTAGATTCGTCGAGTGAACTCGAGAGGCTAAGTTAGATTCGTCGAGTGATCTAAATTCGTCGAGTGAACTCGAGAGGTTAAGTCCAATTCGTCGAGTGATCTCAATTCGTCGAGTGAACTAGAGAGGTTAAGTCCAATTCGTCGAGTGAACTCAAGAGGTTAAGTCCAATTCGTCGAGTGAACTCGAGAGGTTAAGTCCAATTCGTCGAGTGATCTCAATTTATCGAGTGAACTCGAGAGGTCAAGTCCAATTCGTCGAGTGAACTCGAGAGGTTAATTACAATTCGTCGAGTGAACTCGAGAGGTTAAGTCCAATTTGTCGAGTGATCTCAATTCGTCGAGTGAACTCGAGAGGTCAAGTCCAATTCGTCGAGTGAACTCGAGAGGTTAAGTCTAAATCGTCGAGTGAACTCAAGAGGTGAAGTCCAATTCATCAAGTGAACTCGAAAGGTCAAGTCCAATTCGTCGAGTGAAATCGAGAGGTTAAGTCCAATTCGTCGAGTGTACTCAAGAGGTTAAGTCCAATTCGTCGAGTGATCTCAATTTGTCGAGTGAACTCGAGAGGTCAAGTCCAATTCGTCGAGTGAACTCGAGAGGTTAAGTCCAATTCATTGAGTGAACTCAAGAGGTTAAGTCCAATTCGTCAAGTGATCTCAATTCATCGAGTGAACTCAAGAGGTTAAGTTAAATTCATCGAGTGATCTCAATTCGTCGAGCGACCTCGTGAGGTTAAGTTAAATTCGTCGAGTGAATTCCTGAGGGTGAGTTCTTGTTGTGATCTGGTAAGTTGGTAATTTTGAATATTGTTGTGCTGTGATCAGTTTGACCATCACCTCCGAGCCGCACTAACGGACATGTGGTTGGCCTTGTTCGGTTTAACCATCACCTCTATGCCACACCGACGGACATGTGGTTGGCCTTGATTGATTTGACCATCACCTCTAAGCCGCAATGTCATACATGTGGTTGGCTTTGATCAGTTGTCCATCACCTATGATCCGCAGGGATGGACACGTGGTTGGTTAGGCTCGCTTGGTGCTAGTTCCCCTTTTTTCTTGTTTATTGAGCTGACTTTATTAATGTATATTACTCCTATTTTCTTGCTATCTGGTAATCCTACCTAGATTTATGTGCGGCTTTCTTGCTCCCCTTTTGGGCTGAGGCATTCCTTTCTTTTGAATGCCTCAGGTTCAGGTGTGTAGCTGAGCAGGTGGTCAGGTGGCCTCTTTCAGGATTTTGAAGGTGGTGCATTCTTCTCTCCTCGGCGAGGAATCCTTTTGTTTATTTGTAGACACTTTCGTGTTTCTCTATGGGTTCATGTCAGTTTGTTGATGCCCATATTATTTTCTAGCAGCGTACTATTAATTTTGCTGCTCTGCTGGTACATCTTTCTGATGATTATTTGCTCTCTGGGAATGCTTTATGTTAGGTTGCATGATAGGTATTTGAAGTATCGAGAAAATTACATTTCAATTTCATAGCATGGTTTTATATGCGTATCATCTACTTTAAACTGTGTATACGAAAACCTTCTATGTATACTAAACTCAGGAAATTGCATATCCTCAGGAATTTTTTGTTGGTTGTCGTGCTCGCTTAGAAAAAAATGAAAGTATTTTCCGCTGCGTATTTATATACTTTTATGGGTGGACTAGTTGATCCACTGGGCCGAGGGACACAGTCTCAAAGATAAGCTTACTTAAACATTAATACTTTAAATATGTCTTCTTTGAAAGATAGTCTGTGCATTAAAGAGGCCTGAGCATCGGTAGTTGTCCCCTACCGAACGTGGCATCCAATCGCGTATTTTCCCCAACTCTGATCATATATTTATATATTTATGTATGAGGGAAAATGCAGGTTGTGACAGCTGGTATCAGTGGCAGGTTGGTTTTGCTCGTTTGGTTCGTTAGACGGTTTAGTCGAACGACCATTCATTTTCATTGTAGAATCTTGATTCATTGCATACATACACCAAAGTGTCATCTGTACGTCTTGGCTGAGGCATGAACACTACACTCATAAGCATGACAGAAGTATACATGACATATTATGTAATATGGGATGCATAATATGTGTTTATATATGGATTCTCATAGTCATTACAACATGTGACTGTTATGTAGTATGAGATGCATAACAACCATCACATGGATGTTCCATTAGATTTTTTCCTTTTGTTATATGCGATATTATGTAGTATGAGATGCATAATAATATTTCATGTGTACGCCACTCATGACATGCATTAAGGCTTTCTTAGAATGCATCGCACTGCATGCACATCATAACATCGCATAAGCACCCATGCCAAGCTAAAGATTTATATGATGACACTCATACACACATGATTTGAAATGGAAATTTAAACATTCATGCAAACATAACATGCAGTGCATGCAGTTTTGGACCCATACATCATAAGAGGAGCTTTCATCAGAGTGTCAGGACAGAGGGAAATAAAAAGCTGACACTGATTCAGATGAAGACTCTGCTGCATATGAGGGTGAGTGTAAGGCACCTGATATACCAACCACTGAGATCATTCTAGAGAATGTAGATGGTGGTCCCATAATCAATGAATAAGTGGAAATTCATGAGATCATTCCAAAGATAAGATTTCTTCTTTTCTTTCACTAGATGTGCATTCCATTGATCCATCATGAGAGGAGCTTTCTTCTGTGCAAGCTTGTATATTCTCCAATTCTTGTGTTAATTCCGTACCTGTGAGAGGAAGACCATACATTTCTTCAAAGAATTTCCAAACTTTGTATGCACTAGAAAAATAATATATCAATTTTAAAATATCTTGAGATAAAGCACAAAAAATACTATTCAAAGCCTTTGCATTTAGGCGACGTTCTTTTTTATTTGATTCATTCGCTGGTATTACTATTGCTATATTCCACGCTTTGATATCAATAGTATTAATAAACTTTTCCATTAAAATTTTCCACCATTTAAAATTTCTTCCTTCAAATAAAGGTGGTGCAAGAGATTTTCACTTCATAAAAATTTCCCCCACTAATAGAAGCGAGATCATGAGACACCATTATTCCCGATTGTTAAGCCGATTTGGAATAACCTCCCTCTGATACCACTTGTTGGATCTGTATGCGCCCTTAGAGGGGGGGGGGGGGGTGAATAAGGGTTGTAAAAACTTTTAATATATTTTATATGACTTGAAAACTTAGTAGATCGAAATAGTGAGTTTGAATAAAGATCTAAATTGTTTTATAATGAAAGAGAAAGAAATAAACAATTTAGAGAAATGAAAAACAAACCAATTTCATTACACAAAAATATACATGATTACTATTGATTACAAAACTAGATTTTCTATGACGCTAGAAATCAAAAGCGAAGAAATAAAATTCCATTTTGTTTTCTATCTCGACTCGTATCCCCATGAACCGATGGCTTTAGCCTATCCTCCCCGGATACAGCCTCAATTTGCTCTAGCCAATCCTCCCCCGAATACGGCCTCGAGCACCCCCTATACCTACACTAGATATAGTCGCCAACACAAGGCGAATTCCTCCCTAAGTCATACCCAGACCTAGTCACCAATAAGAGGCGAATTCACTACACGATTACAAGAGTAAAGATATGCAATCAATAATAATATAATGAAAAACTCCCTATGTATAGATCTCTTGAATAAGTAGACGAAGACCCGCACAGTATGATCGTAGTCGATGCGGTCTTTGGTCACGATGATGAGGCGTGTTGAAGTCTTCTCCACGGTTCTCCTTAAGCCTTCATGGATTTGTGGGAGCATCTCTCTTAAACTTCATCTATATGATGTGTCACGAAGCTCTAGAATTTAGGATTGCGAGAGGATGATGAAGACGGAGCCAAGGGGTTATTTTTATAGAGTTAGAGCTACCGCCTACGCTATCCCTACCGCCAGCGCTATCTCGGTTTAGGAAATATCCTGCGTGTGAGAATCTTACATTCCAAGGCAAGCTAGCCGAGATTCCTCTTGTGCATCGAGCTATCGCCTGCGCTAGCCGCTACCGTCGGCACTATCTCGGATTAGTAATATTCTATGTGTTAGAATCTTTCATTTTTAGAAGCGTCTGCCAACTTCCCAAAGTGTTTTGAGCTACCGCCGGCGTTAGCAGCTACCACCGGCGCTAGATGCCTTCTATATATGCATCCTCCTTCCCGCCAGCTTGAATTTCACTTTCGCTCTTTCAGGAGCTACCGCTCGCGCTAGCAGCTACCGCAGGAGCTACCGTGGGAGCTACTGCCTGCTGTAGCGGCCAGTTTTGAGTTTTGGCTCCAAACTCGTGCGCTTCTTTCAGATGTTATACTTAAGTCATATGGCATTGTATCCTCCACACTTAAACACACATGATCAAATACACATAAGATTTGTTATTCTCAAACCTAGGAGATGTGGAAGACCATGTTCCAACATATATGTCGTAGTTATTGTCAGTAACTATTTAGAGCCACTATCACCTGCTTGTATAATCTGCTATTGATGTCCCCCCAACTTTCCATCCTCCCGCCTGGGGCATAGGAGTCATGGAGGGAGGGGTGGAAGAATCTGCTTAGTCTTTTTGACTAACGGTCGGTTGTGACCATATCATTTTAGGAGTATGCAGAAGAGGTGATGTAAGGCCATTTCTTGCATTCATTCCCGAGTCTTACCGCCCAGAACCGCCGTCTGGCGGTGGCACCATTAATCCAAATGGTTTCCTCTGTTGAAAATGCTGAAGTGGAAGTTTTGGGAGTTGGCGCTCTGGGAGGGTGATCGCGCAGTCTGGTGAGACCGCACGTCTGGCAATCTGCTCTGTAGTCTGACTTGTCTTAGTCTAGCCGCGGTCTCCTGGCGTGACTGCCGTTCTGTGTCCAAGGTGCTAGGGTAAGGCCGCACGGTCTGGTCTGTGACCGCATGGCGGGCTGTCTACCTCAGGGCTGTGCCGGTCTGGTGTAACCGCACAGGTTGGTTCAGGTTTCCAGAAGCCGGTCCTATGGATATCTAGGTTCCTGGTTGTATTCGCTGGCTAAGGCATCTTAGTCGAGCGGTCTCTGTTCGCGGTCTCAGGAGGAGGCTGGTTGGCGAACAGGTTGTGTTCGATGTGACGTTGGCGAACAAGTTGTGTTCGCGGTCTCGTTGGTGAACATTGGTGGTGGGCGGATTCATTGTGGGAGTGGCGATCTCCCGCGGTCTATTGTTGAAGCCGGCGATCTCACCTAAGCAGAATGATCTGTTGCTGATCGCGTAGGCTGACCATTTTTGGTCGCGCGATCTGGAGGGTGGTGATCCTATCTCATAGGGTGGTGACTGGATCATGTCTCACGCCTATAAATAGGAGCCACTGTAGCAGCAAACATAATCGCACCAAGTGTAAGCTGAGCTCGCGCCTCATTCTTATGGTCTCAATTCTTGTGACCAGTCAGTCTTGCTGATTGAATTTTCCTTGTGCAGCTTCTGCGGATTGTGCGGGCAGCAGTGATCACCTCTTCTTCTGAAAGTGTTCGGGCGGTCTCGCGGCTTGCAGTGTGGGTTGCTGGAGTTCGGGAGAATCAGTGGAGTTCGGAAGGTGGTCGCGGAAGCTCAGCGGTTAGGAGTGTTGATCGGTGACCGGCATAGTCTGCGGTCAGGCAGCTATCAGAGATCGGCAAGCAGACCGCGCGGTCTGCGGTCTCAGTTATCTTTCTTTTCAGCTTTGTAATTTTCCCTTTGGTTTTGTGTACTGGCGAAATCATGTCTCGCCATGTATACCTCTCCCTGTAATGAAGATTGTTGTTATAAATAAAGACTTTATTTCCTTCATGTGCTTCTGGTTGTTTGGCTTGTGAACTCTAAGTTGTATGATTCCTGCTCACTCTATAAAGATTCGGAAAAATTTCACATGGTATCAGAGCCAGGTTGGAGTGGATAGAGCAGTGAACAACTTAGTGTAGCCATCGCCTTTATGAAGAAGGAACCAGTGGTAGAGCCATGGAAGCGAGGGGTCTTGGAATTGAGATGCTAAACTCGACCAACTTTAAGAAGTGGAGGTCTTGTATGCAGAGTTATCTTCTGGGTGAGGACCTCTGGGAGGTGGTTGGAGGAGAGAGCACGAAGGAAGTTTTTCTGGTTGGAGATAACCATCATGAGGTGAGGAACTGGAGGCGGCTTAATGCCAAAGCAGAGTTCGCCCTGAAGAGGGCAATATCACCTGATTTGTCTAATCACATCTTGGGGTGTGCATCAGCTGCAGAGATCTGGAGAGCCCTGGATGTGCTGTTTAACAGAAAGAATGTGGCAAGACTTCAATTCCTGGAGAATGAGCTGGCTAGATCGGCTCAAGGTGACCTTTCTATCTCTACGTTCTTCTTGAAGATGAAGAAATTGTGCGCCGAGATTTCAGCGCTGGATCCCGATGAGCCAATTTCTGAGGCGAAGCTGAAGAGGCACATCATCCGTGGCTTGCGGAAGGAATATGTTGCCTTTGTGACGTCGGTGCAGGGTTGGGAAAATCAGCCATCTCCGCTGGAGCTGGAAAATCGGCTTGCTTCGCAGGAGAGTCTGGCAAGGCAGATGGGGGGGATGTCAGTGTCTGGGGGAGATGGCAAAGTTCTCTTCACGGGAAAGAAGAAGAAGTGGGATAAGATGAAGACTGCTGGAGGAGGCAACGGGCATTCAACTTCTGGACAGAAGGAGAGGGGCTATGCTCCTAAGGCTGAAGGGAAGAAGAAGGGGGAAGGTCCCAAGTGCTTCAGGTGCGGAAAGGTTGGTCACATCAGGAAGGAGTGCCGGGTAAATCTTCAGCCGGGGCATGCTACTGCAGGAAAGGGGGAAGCTGAAGCCAGGCAGGTTGATGGAGGATGGGGAGGAGCCTTCTCTGCTTCTGTTGGAGCTGAGGCTCCTATCAACTATCAGGAGGACTGGATCATGGACTCGGGGTGTGGTCATCACCTCACCGGGGACGAGTCGAAGCTTTCTTCAGCGCAGCCTTATTCAGGTAATGATGTTATTATTACTGCTGATAATACTGTGCATGCTGTCGAGAAGGTAGGGGTTGTTTCCTTGGCAGTGATAGGGGGGCACTAACTTTGAAGAGTGTCTATCATGTGCCCGGAATGAGGAAAAACCTCTTCTCCGTGACCAACACTGTAGACGCTGGGTATCACATTCTGTTTGGCCCAACAGAAGTGAGGTTTCTTCGGAATGTGGATGCGGTGAAGGCTGAGGTAGTTCATGTGGGGAGGAGAGCTAAAGACTTGTTCGTGCTTTCGACAAGTTCTTACGTTGACAAGATGAGGACAAACGACAGTGCTGTGATATGGCACGAGAGGTTGGGGCACGTAGGAATGGATAAGCTGAAAGCTATGGCGGTGAAAGGTCTGGTCAAGGGCCTGCCTAGTCTATCTTCCTACGGAGACGGTCATGTTTGCGCGGGATGTCAGTTCGGCAAGTCTCATCGACTACCATTCGACAAGTCGCAGACAAGGAGTAGTGTGTCATTGGAGTGCATCCACGGTGACTTGATGGGACCGACTGCTACCCCAAGCCTCGGAGGCAGCAAATATATGCTGGTGTTGATCGATGATTACACCAGATATGTCTGGGTATATTTCTTGAAGGAGAAGGCAGAGGCGTTTGCCAAGTTTGTGGAGTTCAAGGAGCTCGTGGAGGGTCGGCTTGGACTGCGGGTTAAGAAGTTGAGGACTGACAACGGAGGGGAGTTCACCTCTGGTGAGGTCTCTATTTTTGTAGGAAGGCGGGCATCCGGAGGGAGCTTACTTGTGCGCATACTCCACAGCAAAACAGAGTTGCAGAGCAGAAGATCCGTCATCTGACAGAGACCTACAAGTGTTGGCTTCATGCCAAGAGTATCCCAAAGTCCTTCTGGGTGGAGGGAATGTCTTGTGCTGCCTACGTCATCAACAGGATGCCTCTCAGTCCCATAAATATGAAGACCCCGCATGAATTGATGTTCAAGGAAAAGCCAAGCGTGGCACACCTTCGGGTGTTTGCTTCCACCTGCTATGTGCACATTACAGATGCGCTTCGGACGAAGCTAGATGCGAAAGCAAGGAAGCTAGTCTTCGTGGGGTATGATGACCGAAAGAAGGGCTGGAAGTGCATGGATCCGGAGACGCGGAGATTTGTTGTATCTCGCGACGTCGTGTTCGACGAGGTGACATCGTACAAGGGGGGTTCTGGTGTTGAGCTACCAGAAAGCAGGGTGGAGGAGCCAGAGAAAGTTGTGGAAAATCTTCAGGTGGAGTTACCTGTGTCACCAGGTGGTCCATCAATATCTAGTTCTGAGGCGGAGGCTTCTGGATCAGGAAGTAGGGGGAGCGATGCTCCGAGTACGTATGGAACGGGAGCTAGGGAAGAAGCAACTTAGGACACTGCGAGTCAGAGGAAGGCATTGCGGAGATCGAAGTGAACTATCATTGCCCCTGATCGCTATACAGGAGGAAACATGGTGAGTTTTGTCTGATGTTTCTTTGCCGGTCCCTTGGATGAGAGGGAGCCATCGAGCTTTGAAAAGGCCAAAGGCGTGGAACAGTGGGATTCGGCTATGCAGGAAGAGATGAGTGCTCTTGAGAAGAATGAGACTTGGTCTCTGGAGCCCAAGCCCAAGGGAATCACCCCTGTGACATGCAAGTGGGTCTACAAGCTTAAGAAGAAGGCTGACGGCAGTATCGAGCGGTACAAGGCTCGCCTTGTGGCTCGGGGGTTCTCGCACCAATACAGTGAAGACTATGAAGAGACATTCAGTCCGGTGGCAAAAATGACTTCAGTTCGGGTTGTGATTGCCTTGGCGGCGTGTTGGGGGTTGAAGATCTGGCAGCTCAACGTAAAGAATGCGTTCTTGTACGGTGAGATTGAAAAGGACATCTTCATGGTCCAGCCGCCAGGCTTCGTATCTGAAGATTTTCTGGAGCATGTCTGCAAGTTGAAGAAGGCCCTGTATGGGTTAAGCAAGCGCCGAGGGCGTGGTATGGAAAGATTGCAGAATATCTCCTATTCTGTGGGTTTGTGCTTCAGACTCAGACTCAAGCTTGTTCTCCAAGAAGAGCGGGGAGTTTCAAGTCATCGTGCTGCTTTACATCGACGATATGATCGTGATGGGGAATTTGAAGGAGGTGGTAGCGCAGCTTCAGGCAGAGCTATCTATCAGGTTTGAGATGAAGGATCTGGTTGAGCTTCACCATTTCCTTGGACTCGAGGTGCAGAGGAAGGAGAGTGGAGTGCTGGTGTCCCAGGCTGGATATGCGGAGCGAATCGTGGAGCGGTTCGGCATGAAGGAAGGGAAGTCCATCTCTACACCTCTGGAGAAGGCTATGAAACTTTGCTAGGATGAGGGGAGGATTTTGGGAGATCCACTGGTGTTCCGGGCTCTGGTTGGGAGCTTGATCTACTTGACGATTACCAGGCCGGATATTGCGTATGCAGTTGGCAGGGTGAGCCGTTATATGGCGGAACCACGGATGCCTCATCTTCTAGCGGCCAAGAGTATATTGAAGTATGTCAAGGCGACTTCAGATATGGGTCTCCTTTACAGGAGGGATGCGGGCTTTGAGGTGCATGGGTACATGGATGCTGATTACGGGGGAGATTCGGATGATCGGAAGTCGATGTCTGGATACGTCTTCATGGCGGGCCCCATGGCTATATCATGGTGCAGCAAGAAGCAGGATTCCGTGTCGGTCTCAACCACGGAAGCGGAATACAAGGCTTCGGCCTTGGCAGCTCAGGAAGCCATCAGGCTTAGGAGGTTGGTTGGAGAAGTCCATAAGGAGGTTCGGGGTCCGACTCTGCTCCGCGGTGACAACGAGAGTGCTCTCAAACTGGTTACTAATCCAGTTTGTCAGGCGAGGACCAAGCATCTCGAGATCGAGCATCATTTCATTCGTGAGAAGGTGCTGGAGGGGTCTCTTTCGGTCGAGCATGTTCGGAGTCAGGACAATATTGCTGACATCTTCACAAAGGCGCTGGCGAAGGGGCCGTTCAATCGGCTGAGAAGTCTACTTGGGATGTTTTCAACTTCCCACTTCAAGGGGGAGTGTTGAAAATGTTGAAGTGGAAGTTTTGGGAGTTGGCGGTTTGGGAGGGTGATCGCGCGGTCTGGTGAGACCGCACGTCTGGCGATCTGCTCTGCGGTCTGACTTGTCTTAGTCTAGCCGCGGTCTCCTGGCGTGACGGCCGTTCTGTGTCCAAGGTGCTGGGGTAAGGCCGCGCGGTCTGGTCTGTGACCGCGTGGCGGGCTGTCTACCTCAGGGATGTGCCGGTCTGGTGTGACCGCACAGGTTGGTTCAGGTTTCCAGAAGCCGTTCTTATGGCTATCCAGGTTCTTGGTTGTATTCGCTGGCTAAGGCATCTTAGTCGAGCAGTCTCTGTTCGTGGTCTCAGGAGGAGGCTGGTAGGCGAACAGGTTGTGTTCGATGTGACGTTGGTGAACAAGTTGTGTTCGCGGTCTCGTTGGCGAACATTGATGGTGGGTGGCTTCATTGTGGGAGTTGCGATCTCCCGCGGTCTGTTGTTGAAGCCGGCGATCTCACCTAAGCAGAATGATCTATTGTTGATCGCGCAGGCTGACCGTTTTTGGTCGCGCGATCTGGAGGGTGGTGATCCTATCTAATAGGGTGTTGACCGGATCAGGTCTCACACCTATAAATAGGAGCCACTATAGCAGCAAATATAATCGCACCAAGTGTAAGCTGAGCTCGCGCCTCATTCTTGCGGTCTCAATTCTTGTGACCGGTCGGTCTTGCTGATTGAATTTTCCTTGTGCAGCTTCGGCGGATTGTGCGGGCAGCAATGATCACCTCTTCTTCTGAAAGTGTTCGGACGGTCTCACGACTTGCAGTGTGGGTTGCTGGAGTTCAGGAGAATCAGTGGAGTTCGCAAGGAGGTCACGGAAGCTCAGCGGCCAGGAGTGTTGATCAGTGACCGGCAGAGTCTGCGGTCAGGCAGCTATCAGAGATCGGCAAGCAGACCGTGCGGTCTGCGGTCTCAGTTATCTTTCTTTTCAGCTTTGTAATTTTCCCTTTGGTTTTGTGTCCTGGCGAAATCATGTCTCACCATGTATACCTCTCCCTGTAATGAAGATTGTTGTTATCAATAAAGACTTTATTTCCTTCATGTGCTTCTGGTTGTTTGGCTTGTGAACTCTAAGTTGTATGATTCCTGCTCACTCCATAAAGATTCGGAAAAATTTCACAGCCTCCACAATATGCCGATCATGTCCGCTATTCATCATATACATGCCAACCATAATCACAGAATTCATATATATATATATATATATATCAATTCACATGTCCACAACAAAACACAAGATAATTAAATATAAAAGTTGTCCATCATGAGATAAACTGAAGTATGAAGAATAATAATTAGAGTGCGGAAAAAGTAAAGGGATTATGCCTAGTTACATCACACTTTCTTAGCCTCTTACTTGGCAAAGATGAAACACTGAAGACACTGACACAGAATAACGCCCTCATGAATGTCTAATTCCTTCCTCTGCCCAGGGTAGGTGTGAAGAGTAGGTGTCAGAAGAGTGTTGCTCACCGGTGCTCTTCCCACCGCTGCTGAGAGACCAAGTCCAGGCTTAGCCACAGTGTCATATACCTCCCTCCTGTTGAGGGTCTGCTCTTCGTGGTGCTCCTGTAATAATGTGGTCCACCGATCGTCAGCCTATAAGACTCAGCATGTTCCTCAACGCCTCCATCTGTGACTCCTATGCACCGTGCGGGAGGAGGAAGCAGAGGAGAACAAGGGGTAATAGAAACAAGCAGGTGACATGGTCCTAGCTAACAAGTATGTATGTATAAATCAAGCATCTATTCTCTAAACACGTTCAGGGGTATTATTATAGTATAAGGAAATCAATCAAATATAGTAACATGTTTAAAGTATATAAAAGCACAACATCATGTAAGAGCAACTATAGAAGTAACACATCTAGAATATATGAAAAATACAATATCATCATAAAAGAGCAACTATGAAAGTAACCTTAACTTATATGTGTACACACAAGGCACATAAACTAAGGGATCTGGCACTAAGGCAAACTCATCGTATAAAAGAGCCCATACTAATTTATATGATGAGGTCTCTGTTTTATGCAAGTATGTTATGCTATAATGTGCAATGCAATGATGCAACTCACCCACCCGACTCTGTACGTACAGACCTTTTGTTAGTTCCCTCTGTTCGAGTGTGTCAACTCAGGTACCCGGTTGAGGCAAACAGGGCAGTGGATCGAGCTTGTCCACTTCTAGGCTTATGTCACACATCTCCCAGCCTAGACCTTATGTACGCCCCTAAGAACACACATGGTATCCACATACTATCTGGTAAGCACCCCTCTATCCCTATTTTCGAGTTTCTGCTCAGGTACACCCCATTGAGGCAAACAATGGCAGTGGAACGGGTCCTCCACTCCTAGGCCAGTATGACACCTCCCAACCAAGACCTTACGTACACCCCTAAGAACACACAAGGAATCCGCGTACTACTTGATACAACAATGCCTCAAAGTGAAACAGTGAGTCTACCGCTCGCATGACTAACCCGTCCTTCTAAAATACCGAGCCTACTGCTCACAGGACTTAACCCATCCTTGTAAAATACTGAGCCTACCGCTCACAGGACATAACCCGTCCTTGTACCGTTCCGTCACAAATTTGGGGTAATGTTTACTTATCAATATCTTCTCTTTTTACTACTCTTGTCTATGGTTTAATTGAGCTTAGAAGATTAGGATTAACCGTGGACTTCCCGATGTCTACCCGGTGAAGGGCTCGCAACGGTACAAGGAGGTACGATTGGATGACATCCCAAACCTACCTTTCTTAAGGTGTTTAGTCTTGTCGGTGGATCAAGTTTCCCTTACTTACTACTCTTGCATATCGTTTAATTGAACTTAAGAGCTTAGGGTTAACCTTGGACTTCCCGAGGTCTACCCGGTGAAGGGATCGCAACGATTCTAGGAGGTACGATGGGATGACATCCCAAACCTCCCTTTCTCTAGGTATTTAGTCTTATTGGTAGCTACCCTTTTTACAAACCCATTACCTCTCTAGTTACTCTAAAGTCCTATGGTGGGTTGCATTAGACCGGACAACGAGCGTCGATGTTCAACTGGACATCGAGCCCTACCATTCTTAGTGAATGCTCATTTTGCGTATCATCACTCAATACCTACTTAAGGTCCTAATTCATACATCAAGCACACTTATACTGTTAACGGTAATACCTCTCATCATTTCGTTGTAAACCCCAAATTGATGTTTTACTAAACGCACCCCAACCTCTTTCTTCTAATAAAGGTCACTAATGGTTAACCCTTTACATAATCTATGACTTTATAATGACCTAGGAGTTAATAAATTCATGAACTATGGTCTGGAGTGGTCTAAATCACATAATTCAATTTTTACTATTCGCAGGTCGGCATGCCTTAAGGTAAAACCCCATGTCCTACAAGTTAATCTATATGAATACTAACTAAGTATGGGGTCAGTTTAATTCCAGAGATCTGTATTGATGTCAAAGTACTATGTACAAAATTTCTATAATATTCCAGCAATTATAATTCATTAATTAATTTCTCAACTCGATTACTACTTTGTGAAGGAACTATGAAGTTCACTCAGTAAATAATTCTAATAAAATTTCCATGGCTTCATATTGATATAAAAAGACCTTTCATAAAATTTCAAAATATTTCAACATCAAAAATTCAGGGAATTAATTTCTCAAGCTATAGGTTTAAATTCTACTTTGTGAAAGAAGCAAGTCATATACTCAATGATTAATTCTAACAAAATTCCCAGAGCTTACTACTGATATGAAAAGTCCACAAATAAAGTTCTATAACAATCCATCAAGTATATTTCAGGTTATGAATTTCTCAAGTTATAAACTCAAATTGTACTTTGTGAAGAAAGCTTGTCATATACTCAATGATTAATTCTAACAAAATTCCTAGAGCTTTCTAATTTAATGAAAATTCCACATATACAATTATATAACAATCTAGCAAGTATATTTCAGGTTATGAATTTCTCAAGTTATAAGCTCAAATTGTACTATGTGATGGAAGCTTGTCATATACTCCATGATTAACACTAAAAGTTATTCACATTTTAAGGTCTGTCCTTTACTAGGACCAGCCTTACTATATCTACCCTACAGAGAGTCGTACGACTCCAAATGGTGTGATCTCACTTTCTATAGATTGTAGACACAAAGGCCTACAAAAGTTATCTATGCCTACATTTCATTTTTGGGCCTCTAACGGTTACAAAATTAGTGTGTACTAAATATCTATTTCACTAGGGCAGGAATCAACACTTAGTGTGACCAAAATTGAAGGTTTCCTATGAATTATTAAACCATGGATCCATTCATATGCAAGAACCCAATTAAGCCAAAAACTTCACCGGTGACTAATATACTCATAACCAACCTCCTAAAGAAGATTTGGTGTGATTTGAGTCAAAATAACCTATGATATACATCATACATGAATTATTTAATTTGTACAAAAACCTTAAAAATGTGCCCCAAAAATCCAATTTTTGGTTATGGGATGTATTATATCATCATAAAGGTGTGGCTAAATTTTCAGAGACTAACACCTAGTAAAAAGAGCTAGGGCCAGATAATACTCATTTGGGCTATATGCACCCCACACCTTAACCTTGACACAATCATGCAAGTGGGTTAGCCCAACATGCAGTGGTCCAAATGGCCTAAAACTTTAGACATGGACTATATTTGGCCTGATCTATCATCCAGAGAAACTTTGAGTGGATTTGGACCATTTTAACCCTAGATCTAGGCTATACAAGAAAAATGAAATGTTGTACAAAGTCTTATAAAAATTATTTCCAAAAATTCTCAATTTTTTCCAGAGGGTACTTTAGGGCATGACTCATGCATGCCCCAAATTTCAAGTCATTTAGAGTTTTTTAACTCTCTAAATTAATTTTTAAAGGTCTAGGGGCTTATATGTACATGTCTCACCAAATTGGGTGCTCAGAGAGCTACAATGCTCCAAATCACCTCAAACAAATTTCTAAATTTTGTTAAGACCAAAACCTACAATTTTCATTCTGAGTGTAATTTCTGTAGAGGCTGTTGTGAAAATGACCCTCAATGTTCCCTTGATTTGAAGAGTCCTCACACTTAATGTTAAGTACAAGTTGTATTTGATAAACCCTATTTCTATCTCATTAGTATGCAGGACAAGGGCATACCATGGTGTAATGTATGATCAGCTGAAACAACCTATCTGTCTTAGTTGAACAGCTGAGACAAGACTAGGACCACTGAGAAGGCATCTGGACAAGCTGAGCTGCAGATAGAAGAAACCGCTGAGACAACTGTCTGTCTCAGCGGATCCGCTGAGATGGGACAGAAGCAACTGCTGAGACGGTTGACCATCTCAGCCCAACCACTGAGATAGTTCAAACGTGATCTGGTGGGTTCTACTTTTGGCGCAAGCTGCAGAAATGCATATTGGGGACCACCAATCACTCCCATACCTGTCAGGAGGAAATCTAAGAGACGTTGGGGGTCAGTGATGTATAAAAGGAATAATTTAGGGTTTAATAAAGAAGTTTTGCTATTACTCTCCAGCATACAAGCAAGCAGAACATTACTGCTCCATTGTCGGTGATGCGCAAATCTAGCACACCGCTATAGGCGGTAGCGAGACTGCGGCATGAAACGGCAGTATACCGATCGTTCAAGTAATATAAAATGTGGGAGTGAATCCCCAAGTATCGATCTCGAATGAACACAGTAAGTTGGAGTTAACTATTGAGGAAGGACTTGAGATTGAAGTCCTTAAGTCAGATGGAATGCGGGAGGGTTGATTTGGCTTTTGGAAAATAAAAGAAAATAACTACAACTACTCCTAAGCAGGCCTTGAGCGCACTGCTTCGCTAAGCGGGATGGAAACTACGTAGGCCTTGAACGCACTACTTCGAAAGGGCGGATGGACGAGTAGGCTAGCGGAATGGAGTGGGTCGCACCGGCGGAATGAGGGTCGCAAGCACCTCGTCGACAAGCACGCCACTAGCAATTGCTAGTGCGGCACACGAACACGATGGAGGGATGGAAAATGAATGGGGGCGCACCTCATACACACATATAAACAAAGATAACTTCACATAGACATGAAATAACTTCATATAGCAATTTTTATAGTGTTCATCATCAACATACAAAAGATCTAACAATTACAACAATCAATACAAAGAAGAAGCAAGTGAGGAATCGACCGAATCTGAAGTCTTGTTGAAGATTCACGGTTGGAATCGCTGGGTTGTCAATCCGCATCCAAGCTCGGTCCTCAACTGCGTCCGGGGTAGAGAAGGATGTCACAACCTTCCAATGGCCCGTCTTCTTCGGGTCACGATCCAGCCGCACGACCAAGCTTTCTTCTCCTTGGATTATGGTGGATGTAGAGCTAGATCCTTCTCTTTAGATCTTGAGGATGATGGAGGAGGCCTAGGAAAAAGCCCTCATGGAAGGGTGGAAGGGTACGGAGCTGGAACTCCTTTGCGGCGAAAAAAGGGCGAGATTGTACGATCCTCCTCTTTAGGTTGGAAACTGCGCTTTTATAGAACAGTTCAGAAAATTGGTCACGCACGGTCGAACGCACGACCGTGCGTGAACCGTGCGATACTTATACAAGAAAAATGGCTCGAAGAAGGAAGACGTGCCCGTGCGTTTTACTCACGCACGTTCGAATTCGACCGTGCGTAAAAATGCACGGGTAACTTTAGATTGAACGAAAAATAGGCAAACAGGGAGCTCGTGGATTTTACTCACGCACGGGCGAACCCACCCGTGCGTAAAAATCCACGACCACATTCAGATCACCATTTTGCCAGCTACCATGAGCGCACGATCGCAGCCGTCCATGCATCAAGAAAATGCACGATCGTGCGATTCATGCAGACGTGAATTCAGGCAAAATGGGAATCTACCCCTGTTCACAGCCAAAGCACATGCTGGGAATACAGTTCCAGCACCAACATAAAGAGAAAAATACCATGGGGAGCACATTGTGCTTACCCCCAGCAATATAGTGCGCAATTGCACACAACAACGGGCCTAAACATGCACTTTAAGTAAAAGCATGAACAAGGTGAATATAAACAAAAACTGAAGTACAAATGCAAGAAAAATAGCCCGGATGAGTCTGAAAATCAGTATATAAATTGGACTCATCACACCCCTAGACTTACCTGTTTGCACGTCCCGAGCAAACAAATCCTAAGCAAGCGGGAACATGAAATAACTAACTTAAAATTACAAAGTCGAATACCATGCGAAGTCGCATACCCATGTGCATAGAAAAATACTAGAGAAGATTTCTAATTATACACATAGTTTATAAATTTCTAAAAGAGTAAATAAATATTACTTCTACACAAAATGGGAATCACGGTGAATCATCCGGTCACACATATGGAGAAAGTAAAACAATCGCTGAGACAAGCATTGCCAAAGCTGGGGTTCCAGACAAACTCCACCGAAATCCATCGGCGTCGGAGACCATAAGCTCACCCGTTCACATTCTCTCCACGACACTAGATTGGTTCATAGCGTGAGTCGGTAGGACTTTTAGGTTTTAAATGGGGCTTGGGTTAAGGTGAGGCAAATAAAGATAAACAAGAAGGCTTGAAACACCTAAACCTAAATGAGCTTTAATACAACTCCTCGCACACCGACATCGAATGCAAGTGCACCACACCCCCAGACTTAGATTTTTGCAACGTGGGTGAGTGCACCGCCTACTCCCAATCATAAATTTATGCAAAGATTTTTCAATTAGGCTCATATTTTTTTCTTTTCTTTTCACTTATTTTTCTTTTTCTCATTTTTTTTCTTTTCAAAGCATTTTCAGCAAATTTGGCAAGAAAGCACAGCCACATTTTCACAAACGAAATTCACCACATCAACACCCCAAAAATGAAAATACATCACGACTAAAGCTCAGATTTGGGTGTGCGACTAGGATTGGCTTTTGTAGGCTTTGGTGAGATAGAGGTGGAGCTGAATCTAGGAACCGGTAAGCACAACTGGGCGAACGAGGATAAGATGATAGGAATGGCACAAAGGCTCAACCGGGCCAAAATGATGGCCTACGTCATTCTCACGCGCTAGAACTATCCTATGTCAATGCTTCAAGAATAGCTTGGGGAAACTTCTTAGCCACCGAGAAAGTTCATCTTTCCTCCCGGCTCGAGCAATACACATCTAACAATCATTTACACACATCCCTATGCTACCGTTTGATTCACATCGGATTCACCATTTGAGTGGAGTAAATAATATTTATACTAACAGAAATGCATAAAGCTATGAGTATAGCAAGAAATCTAATCTACATAAATCCCTATACTCACATGAGTACTTGACTAGAAACACCAGAGTCAACATTTTATTCCGCTACATAATTTAAAAGCCAGCACAATCATCTTCCCAAATACAAAAAGAAATGATTTATACTCGTGACGCACTAAAGGTTAAGCATGCGCTCAAGTGGGTGCTTTGTGTGCAGACAAAATGAACAAAATAATTTAGATAAAAACTTCTAGCATGCTAAGTGATTGTGCACGTGAGTGGGTACACAAACAGGTCTAAAACAAAGATATTCTAAAACAAAGTTAGGGGAAGAGAGTACCCAATGCTCAGCAAGTAAGCATACCAGAAGATTGGAGTGAAGCCCAGCAAAAGCTGCCCTACCAAGAATCATAACCACTGCCTACACAAATAGAAAATACCTGCAGGGGTGGTCTCCGCAAAAGCAAACTAAAATAACATATAACTAACTAATTTTGGAAAGCGAAAAAATAAAAGACAAGAAAAAATAAGATAACTACTGGGGTTAATGTCTTTCCAGCACGACTTATTCAGGAAGCGGAGGGTCTTAGCTAATGGGAGTATGGAAGGAGAAGTGGACAGGCTGCTGTTCTAATATCCGCGTCGGTAACGGGTACCGATACGGTGATAAGACCACTACTCCTCTACCTAAATAATAATACCTGCTCGTCACAGGTAGAGGAGAGAGAAAGAAAGAGGTGGAGGGAGAGTCCTCTACTCTACTTTCACCAAAATAAATTTCCTTGCCTAGCAAGGTGTCATCTTCAGGGAGGCAGCAGGAGGGGAATACAGTACATGGAAGATCCTCTGTGGAGGGGGAATTAACCTCCTCACACAAGAAGATGTGCGCATCACTGAATTGTGCAATTTGCACCACCTCCTGCAATACCTGTGGGGGCTCAACCTGCATAGGCTCAGAAGAAAAAGAAGGGGGGTCGGGAAATAAAGGAGAAGAATGACATAATTAAATAGAAATCGGGGGAGTGGTCCCGGTCTCACTCCCATCAGGTTGGGGAAGTAAAATAATGTCGACATTGTCATCAATGCTGCAAGGGTCAGCGGGATCAATATTGGCCTTCCCCAGGATTTGGACTTCCTCCACCAGTGCTGAGAAAAATCCTCTTCACCGAGAAGGTTGTACTCCTCCATAGGAATATGCACAAAAGAGCGATCACCATCCTCATCTTGCGACACATCATCAACAATATCGTCAGAGACGAGTATAGTAGTATGCACAACAGGGGGAGGAATAGGGCTTGGATAAAAGTCAAGCACCGATTCCTCACAAAGAATCGAATCCACGTACGGTGATGGATGCACAGGGGAGATGGGCTCAGCCATGTCAGTGCCTAGATCAGCCACACATCTGGTGACTTTGTCCACATCATCCCCTTCAAAGCATTAAGGTGATACGGGCACATAACCAGATGTTGAAGGTGTGCTGCCAGAAGTAGGATTCGGGATGATCCGGATATCCGGTTCATCATCCTTGTCCAATTGGCGAAGATAAGCAGCAAAATCCTTCAAAGCATGATCCATGCTCTGAGAAAACAAGCACTGCCTTGCGGGCTTCTTTGGCACAGCAGGTGCTGAAGCCGAAAAGAAGTATGGCGGTAAAGGCGCAACAGAATAGCCATTGGACTTCCGCGCAACATATGGAGTACCAGACGAAGTCGGTGCTCCATATACTGGGCCATGAGTGCTAGGGCCATTATCTCCCTTTGGACATCTATCACTAGCGTGAGAGATATCTCCACACAAACGGCAACGAATATTAAATGAAGCCCACATAGTGTGAAGATAAAATGATTCAAAATAAAGAGAACTGTTGTACAAAATACTGCACCTAACAATACTTACTAAAGCAACCTAATATTATGAAATTTTCCGTAGATCTAGGAGTGAGCAGGAATTGTATAACTCAAAGTTCAAGCCAACAACCAGAAGCATATGAAAAACAACTTCAATCTTTATTGATGCTAGCAGAAAACTTCATTAAGGCGAGGTATACATGGAGAGACATGATTTCGCCAGTACAAAAAAAAAACAGGAGAAAAAAACAATGCTGAAAGATAACCAACGGTCTGAAATCCTGAGACAGCCTGACCGCTCGACCTGCGAGTTCGTGCAACTAGGAAACGAGACCGCCCAAACTGCCTGCCTGCGACTTGAACAACACCATCTGAGAACCCCGCGACCTACCACTGATCCTCCCGAACTCCAGTAACCCGCACTGCAAGCCGCGAGACCGCCCGAACACCTTCAGAAGTGGAGGTGACAATGGCTTCCCGCACAATATGCAGAAGATGCACAAAGGAAGTTCAATCAGCAAAATCGACCGGTCACAAGAAATGAGACCGCAAGAACTAGCCGCGAGCTCTGCTTACACTTGATGCAATTATTTTGCTGCTACAGTGGCTCCTATTTATAGGCGTGAGACCTGATCTAGTAACCACCCTATGAGTTAGGGTCACCACCCTTGATCGCGCAACCAAACCGGTCAACCTGCGTGATCAGCAAAAGATCATTCTGCTTAGTGAGCTCGCCAGCTTCAACATAGACAAGAAGATCGCCACTCCTCCAAGAAGCCGCCCACCATCAGTGTTCGCCAACGAGACCGCAAACACAACCTGTTTGCTAATGACGGCGAACACAACCTGTTCGCTTTGCCAGCCTCCACCTGAGACCGCGAACAGAGACCGCGCGACGAAGAAGCCTTAGTCGGCGAACACAACCAGGAACCCGGCCAGATGCCAGACCAAACTTTTGGATATCTGAACCAACCCTGTGCGGTCACAGCTTGACCGGCACAATCCTGAAGTAGCAACCCGCCACGCGGTAACAGAACCAGACCGCACGAACTCACTTCAGCAACCTTGGACAAAAGAATGGCGGTCACGCCGAATAGACCTGTGGCTAGACCGAAGAGATCAGACCGCAGATAGAGACCGCAAGACAGCACGGTTTGCCAGAGCACGCGACCTCCCCCCAGACCACCAACTTCCACAAACTTCCACTTCAACATTTTCAACACTCCCCCTTGAAGTGGGAAGTTGAAAACAACCCAAGTAAACTCCTTAACCGAGTAAACGACCCATTCGCCAGCGCCTTTGTGAATATGTCAGCAATGCTATCCTGACTCCGAACATGCTCGACCGAAAGAGACCCCTCCAACACCTTCTCACGAATGAAATGATGCTCGATCTCGATATGCTTGGTCCTCGCGTGACAAACTGGATTAGTAACCAGTTTGAGAGCACTCTCATTGTCGCCACGGAGCAGAGTTGGACCCCGAACTTCCTTATGGACATCTCCCACCAACCTCCTAATCCAGATGACTTCCTGACCTGCTAAGGATGAAGCCTTGTATTCCGCTTCCGTGGTGGAGACAGACATGGAATCCTGCTTCTTGCTGCACCATGATATAGCCGTGGGGCCTACCATGAATACGTATCCAGACGTCGACTTCCGATCATCCGAATCTCCCCATAATCAACATCCATGTACCCATGCACCTCGAAGCCCGCATCCCTCCTATAAAGGAGACCCATATCCGAAGTCGCCTTGACATTCTTCAAAATATTCTTGGTCGCTAGTAGATGAGGCATCCGTGGTTCCGCCTTGTACCGACTCACCCTACCAACTGCATATACAATATCCGGCCTAGTGATCGTCAGATAAATCAAGTTCCCAACCAGAGCCCGGAACACCAGCGAATCTTCCAGAATCCTCCCCTCATCCTTCCAAAGTTTCATGGCCTTCTCCAGAGGTGTAGAGATGCACTTCCCTTCTTTCATGCCGAATCACTCCACGATTCACTCCGTATATCCAGCCTGGGACACCAGCACTCCACTTCCTTTCCTCTGCACATCGAGTCCAAGGAAATGGATAAGTTCACCCAAGTCCTTCATCTCAAACCTAATGGATAGCTCAGCCCGAAGCTTTGCTACTTCCTCCTTCGAATTTCCCATCACGACCATATCATCGACGTAAAGCAGCACGATGACTTGAAGCTCCCCGCTCTTCTTGAGGAACAAGCTCGAGTCAGAGTCGGAAGCAATGAATCCACAGAATAAGAGATATTCTGTAATCTTCTCGTGCCACGCCCTCGGTGCTTTCTTCAACCCATACAGGGCCTTCTTCAGCTTACAAACATAGTCCGAAAAATCTTCAGATAGGAAACCTGGCGGCTGCACCATGAAGATATCTTTGTCAATCTCATCGTACAAGAAGGCATTCTTTACGTTGAGCTGCCAAATCTCCCATCTCAAAAATGCTGCCAAGGCAATCACAAACCGAACTGAAGTCATTTTTGCCACCGGACTGAATGTCTCTTCATAGTCTTCGCCGTATTGCTGCGAGAATCCCTGAGCCACAAGGCAAGCCTTGTATCACTCGATACTACCATCTGCCTTCTTCTTGAGCTTGTAGACCCACTTGCATGTCACAGGGGTGATACCCTTGGGCTTGGTCACAAGAGACCAAGTCTCATTCTTCTCAAGAGCTGTCATCTCTTCCTTCATAGCTGAATCCCACTATTCCACGCCTTTGGCCTTCTCAAAGCTCACTGGTTCCCGCTCATCCAGGGGACCAGCAAAGAAACATGAGACAAAGCTCACCATGTTTCCTCCTGTATAGCGATCAGGGGCAATGATCGTTCGCTTCGTTCTCCTCAGCTCCAGTGAGCTTTGAGATGAACTCAGCTTTATGATGTAGTTTAGATGAACTCAGCATTGAGTTCGATGAACTCAGTTTGAGTTCGATGAACTCAGTTTGTGTTCGACGAACTCAACTTATGATAAAGTTCAGATGAACTCAGCTTTGAGGTCGACGAACTCAGTTTGAGTTCGACGAACTCAGTTTGAGTTTGACGAACTTAGCTTTATGATGTAGTTCAGATGAACTCAGTTTGAGTTCGACGAACTCAGCTTTATGTTCGATGAACTCAACTTATGATGTCGTTTCATTTACACTTACAATTATAAGAGCAATCAAATCCAATTACTAGGTTTAATTTTACCTAGGTCTTAAGCCATATAAATTGCCTATTTGCTTAGTGAAAAGCACACGACCCTTCTCTTCCAGCCACCGAGACGAAAAACCTACTCTTCCATCCCAGCGCATTCCTCCACCACTGCAATGGCTCCCAAAAGCTCTAAAGATGTTCTTGAAGGATATGAGATAGTAAGGGATGGGTTTGCCCATGCTCCAGAAGAAATTAAGGTAGTGATTCAACTCCTAGAAGACCAATGTCTAGAATTTCTACTATCTGAACCCAGTGTCATTCTCAGAACTGAAGTTCTGGAATGGTTTGGTAATGTCACATTGTCCACCTCCAAATACTCCCTCAAATCAAAGATTGGAGAAGATAGAATAAAGATAACCCCAACAAACTACAAAAAGCATTACATCTTCCACCCTGCAGTCCAATTGAGGAGGATGACATCTCTGAAAAAGACAAGAAAAAGCCTCTAAAATGGACTGAGTACAATGATGCCAAAATTGGCTCATTGAAGAGAAAATTTTTCAACCAAAAGGGAAAACTTCTATCAGATATTATGGGAAAAGCCATTCTTTGCAAACCAGGGTCCCATGATACAATCTCAAAGTACATGATTGACCTCATGACAAGAATAATTCTGAAAAAGAAAACCTCTTGGGGAGAGGTCATCTTTCAAAGAATAAAGGAATGCCTTCAGGCACCCAATATTTGAAGAATTCTCTCCCTATACCTCCTGCAAACCCACCCTGACAAGTTCTACACATCAAAAGGAGCAAATCTTCACTATCTCAAGAGAATGGACATAAAAACTTTAGAAAGCTTCACCAGGGTATTGCCTATGAGTCATCCCTCTGAAACTAGAGGAAAAGAGAAGACAACCCCCTCATCTTCTAAGAAAACAAGGTTGATCATGTCCAGTTCTGAGTCTGATCATTCAGACAAAGATGAAGATGTTGGTGCTGACATTGGGTCACACAGCATTCTTGACAAAGAGGCTACCCCAAATGACCTACCAACTGAACCTGTCCATCCACAGCAGCTGGACAAAGTCATAACTCCTGGTAACTAATTCAACTCCTCCTAACTCATTAATCATAACTAATAACAATAGTTAGTCAAGTCTGACATTTAATTAATGTGAAACCCAGATCCTCAACAACTGGTGTGTGCTTCATCTGAGGGGGAGTATCAACAAGAATCATCACACATTGATATTAAAAAAATCAATGATATTGATGTGAATACAAGACCATCACCTCAAAATTTACAAGGTCAGATTGACACAATTATCTTCAGTCTTGAATAAAGAATAAGAAACATTCCTTACAATGCACCAGCCATGTGGTCATTACCTTCACAAGATTCATCTGATGCACCATCTGAGGGGGAGCATCCACAAGAGCCATCAGCTGATGAAGATCAGGTTATAGGTAAAGCCCTAAAAACCCATCCTAAACATTAAGAATCATAAAATCTAACTTTACAATTCTTCTATAATTCCTAGATTCTTCCATTCAAGTTGATTTATCTGAGGAGGAGGTGCAGAATGCTCCTCCTGCAGAGAAAGATGATGTTTTAGGTAAATCTTACATTATTATCCTTAGAACCTCTAAGTAGTTCAATCTAACTCCAACTCATTGTCCCATCATTCCTGGAAGAAAGAATGCTCTCTCTGAGGGGGAGGAGGATGATAATGATGATGATGTCAATCTATGTGACCATCAAGATGCTGACACTGAAGATGAGCAGGATGATGCCCCAGCTGCTGTTAACATTCAGCAAGCCTCTTCCTCCACCTCACCCAATGAGGCTCTTCTCAGTGGCATAAACCTGCTACAACAGTCCTATCTCACCACCATGCAGTCACATGTAGATCAATCAATTACATCTATCAGGGGATACATTGATCAGTCCATCTTGAATGTGAAAGCTGAGATCATGACTGAGGTCAAAGAAATAAAGGAAAACACTGACATACTCACCAAACAGATGACCAGGTGGTTAGACCTTGCTGAAAAATCAATAATTTCTCAGAATACCATTCTAAGATCCATGGTAAACATCTCCATCTATCTGAACAGGACATGGGATATGTCAAGAATTATGTGAGTAAGACAGATGAGGTGATAGAGAAGTCAACCAATCATCTTCAAGAGTATGTCTATTCAACTGCTATGCTGTTAAATAAGGAAGCTGACAGTTACAAGGAAGAGCTGAGAGCAGAAATTGCAACTGTCTCTCAATCCATTGCTGCAAGAGCCACCTCTTCCCATATGAATGAAGAAGTAGGCAAGTTAAAAGATGTACTTCAAGCTAACCATGAGAATGTATTCCAAACTCTCTCTGGCACAATAACAACAGCTAAGCAAGACCTCCATCAACAGATCTTTGAAGAAGCTAGAAAGAGGTAGGATACAAATGCAGTCATCAATTCTGACCTCACACTGAAAGTCCTAAGAGTTACAAGGATAGCTCTGAATCTTACTATATTAGATGTTAATAGGGCAGAAGACTGGGATTTCCCTCATCAAGAGGCAATATCACAAAATGAGAGATTAAAAAAGAAAAGAGAAAGAGTGCATGTGTTGCTCACTGAGGAATTCATGGCCAAACAAAGGGATGAAAACAATAGAGACCCTAATTTTGAATATTGGAGTGATGACTCCAAAGAGATAATCCTAAATGCCTGGCTAAGCCATGGCCAAATAAGCAAAGATATTGACAAGCTATATCCATCTGAGGAATGGATAAAGCATTTAGAGAGGAACACAAAAAGAGATAAAGTATTCAAAGCAAATCTTGTAAGAAAAGATAACCCAAGAAGGATGCCATCTAAATACATCCCAAAGTGAAAGTGGAGGTCAGATCTTAAATTACTCTAGAGGGGGGGGGGGGGGGGGGGGGGGGTGAATAGAGTATTAAAATTTTTAATACGTTTTATAGCGGAAATTAAACTACTGTTTAAGTATATGTGTATTTAGTGTGAGTTATAGAAAACTACATAATTAATAAAGGACACACATCACAAGCACACAGAGACAATCAAGCACAGAAGACACAAGGAGCTATAGTAGTTCCCCAATAAATCTGGGTAGGTCTACTCTTCTACCACCTTTGGTAGGAATCAACTAGGAGGGTTGATAAGGTGCCCATGCACCAAGGGATTTTTGATAAGGTGTCCACACACCAATAAGCTTTTGATAAGGTGCTTAAAAACCACACTAGGATTTTTTGATAAGGTGTCTTGCCACCACTGGGTAAACTTTTGAAGGGAGTATTAACCCTGTACAGAATGAGATAAAAAGGTATAGAGTGTTCTTCTCTGTCAATGATCTGAAAGAAGACAAAAGGTGTTGAAGCAGAAAGCTCCCCCTGTCTGATGAGAGTTGATGATAGCTTTTGGATAGAGCTTTCTCAAATAGAAGTCTTTGTAGCTGATGATCTGGAAGAAATTAATCTTCAGATTGTTGTTGCTCTTGAAAGACTTTATCTTGCAGCAGATCTAAGAGATTAAATCTGGTTCTCAGAAAGATGAAGATGCTGCCTTGATGAAGAAGAATGCTGAAAAAGAATAGTGTATTTTCTTCTTCTTCTTCTGAAAAACTTCTTCTATCCTCCTTGTTCTTTGATCACAGAACAGAGAAAGTGATGGTGAAGTTTTTCTTTATTTTTATCTCCAAAGACGACTATTTTAGTTCTTGTTGTTCTATATTTGTCTTCTGATAACTGTTTGTATATTTGTTTTCAAATTCAAATCTTCTGTCTCTTTAAGGAATGTCTTCTTCTGACTTAAATCCTTCTTGGAACCAGGTAGCCACCCAAAACGATTTTGGCAGGTCCTTTTAATTCCTTTTGTCGAGAAAGATGCCTTTGGCATTAAATGTCAACGACTATTCTTCTTCTTGGAATAGAAGGAATATAAGGATATAATAAATGAGAAAGATATCCTTACTTGGCTGCCTGAATACGTCCAAGGAGAAATAAATATATCCGTTATTTTGCTGATTTGAGTTCAGAGAACTGACATCCACTGAGAATATAAGTCTGAAAGTCAGAAAGCAATTTGTAGAGCGCTGGCTAGAATTTGTCGACCGCCGCTAGTCATTTGTCGAGCGCTGGCTTAGAATTTGTCGACCGCTGCTAGTCATTTGTCGAGCACTGGCTTAGAATTTGTCGACTGCTGATAGTCATTTGTCGAGCGCTGGCTTAGAATTTGTCGACCGCTGGAACTATAAATTTCTTCAGTCTGCTGGAAGCAATTTGTCCAACAAATCTGGTCATTCGTCGAACACCACTCACCATGTGTTGAGCTTGAATTTGCCTATGTTCTGCTAATCTAATCAGCCTAAAACTTGACCCTAAGGCTATACATTGGGGTCAATACAGATCCTAATCAACACATAATGATCCTAGCCCAAATTATTAATAGGGTTGTTCCAACAATCTCCCCCTATTTGGGTTAGGATACTATTTGACAAATAATTAAATAGATACAGCAGAGAGTATAAACAACAGAGCAACAATGAAATGAAATATATCTGATAGATTAAAATAGATCATCAGATAAGATAAAAAATAAATGCTCTGAGTTTAGAAACTTTACATTCATAAGCAAGCAATTTATTTTACACTTTTTGTCCTGAGAAGGAGGCTTGAATAAGATTTTCCTGTTTGGGTCTTCTGATTTCTTTTTGCTGATAAACAAATCTTGAGCTCCAATGATTTTCTGCTCTTTGACATGAGGGATAAATGCTTCTGGATGCATATCAATATATTCCTCAGCATTGAATGCTTTAACTGTTTTGTATTTTTCAAGTTCTTTTCTTCTGTATTCTGACATGGTTGAGAAACCTGAGAAGTCTTTGCCTTCTGCTTTAGCCTTTTTAATCTGTGCATATGCAATTGTTTCTCTCAGTCTTGCCATCTGACAGATTTTCTCTTCTTCTGGATCTGGAAAGTAATAAATATCTTCTGAATCATTTTTATCTTGAGTGACCTTTTGAGGTACTCTATCTCCGTGAAGAGATCCATCAGATATGTGAAGTTTGTATTCTGAAGATATTTGATAAGAAGAAAAGGTTTGGCTTTCTTGAAGGATAGGTGCTGATCTCTTAGAGAAAGGAGCACTGGCTGATCTAGAGGCTTGAGGACCACTAGAACTACCAGGTCTCCCAGAATGTTGAGAGCTTGGCTTTTGAGAGCAAGATGAAACACCTGATAATCCTGTTGCACCAGCTGCTGGAGGAGGAGGAGGAGGAGGAGGAGGATGATTGTGCTTGACTGGTTTGTCAGGGATGTAGCCAGTCTTCTTGAATTTCTTCCTCCTGTTGTTCTCATTTCTGGAGAGCTTCATCCAATGAGGAGTTTTCTCATCAAGAGGAACATTATACAAAATGTACAGAGGAATGTCATTATTTGGATTTGGGGGCTTGGGAGCAGCCTTTGACTTGGCTGTTCTTTTCTTTCTTTTCTTTGAAAGTGTATCATCAGAATCACTATTGTCATCATCATCATCAGAGTCAGAAGATGAGATTGGCTTATTGTATAGATCATCAATTCTCTTGATTGCTTCTCGAGCCTTTAATCTTTCTTCTTCAGCCTTATCAAACTCTGCATCTGCTTCTCTCCAGATTTCATCAAAGCTTGGCATTGGTTCTTCATTCCATACAGGAATTGGAGGTGAAGAAGTAATTTGTGAGGCTGTTGTATCATCAAGAAATTCTACAAGATCATCTACGTATTCTGCAGAGTGATCCCTTATTTGAATGTCTTGAACAGTGAATGAAGGAGTATAGGAGATGTAATTTTGTATGATATCAGAATGAGAATGAGTCTTCTGAGGAAGGCATATAAGATCCTTTGATAGGCCCTCTATGTATACCTTTGGTGATACCCTTGATGTATATGTGACATCAAATTTTGATAATAATCTATATAGATCACAGGATGGATGAATGCATATATTATTTATTTCTTCTATAACTTGTGTAGCTGAATCAGTTATGTCTGTATAAAAAATTGTAACTTCTGCATCTTCTTCTGGAGTTTCTTCTGTTTCTGGAGCTTCTTCATAGGACATCTCCCCCTGCCTAGCTTCAGGGCAGCCTGAATCTAGGCCCCTAGAAGAAGGGACAGTAGTGGAGGAGGGAAGAGAAGCTATTTTAGCAGATAAAGTAGAAAGTGCCTGAAGAACTGGAGCAAGTTTTGCATCCAGGAGCTGGCTTATTTTAGGAAGGATAAGATCAAAAACATGATCAGCAATAGAGGAGAGGTTGAGGGATGGATAATCTGGTGGATGACTAGAGGATGGTTGTGAAGTGGATGGAGATGATATTGGAGGAATGATATTGCTGATGTTAGTGGTATGTGTGGGAATGTCTAGATGGATTGGAGAATGAATAGGTGAATGATATTCATTGTGTATTGGAGAGGGAGGAGTGGTAGGTAGTGGTTCTGAAGATGGAGGAGGAGGTGTAGCATCACTGATATGGGCAGTTGAGAGTGGAATATCATTGATGGGTGATATTACAGTTGAAGGAGGGGATGAAGAATGAGAAGGTGCAGGAGAAAGTTGAGCAGGTAGAGAGAGTATGAGAGGAAGGAGGAACTGAGGAAGGATCTTCTAAAAGGGTAGAGGGAGTGACTTGATCAGTCCTTGTGTCCTCAGAAGCTTTCCTTTTTCTGGAGGCCTCAGCTCCTGTATTCTTCTTGGGAATTACTCTATCCCATTTAGCAACGAGAGCTGAGGTCAGCCTCTTGCTGGCATTTGTTGTTTCTTTTGGTGACACCAGAAGCTCTGGATGCCATTCCTGCAGAAAAATCCTTAAAACTATTCCAAAGCATACATTGTCTTTAGAGTTTTTCTTTTTAATGAGGTCAAAAAGAATTGATCCCCAGTTGACTTTCTTCTTCTCCATTAAGGCCACCATTACCAGAAATTGGTGCCTACTGATATAGTCATGCCCAGAGATCTTGCTCAGCAAGACTTTTCCAACAATATCTGCTAAGAACTTGTAGTCCTGAGACAGGTTCAATTTCAGAAGGTGGCTAGGGTTTCCAGTCAAATGCCCCATTTTGACTAAAGCTTCATCAAATTCATTTGAGCTTATGTCTAATTCATCTTCACCATTTTCAAAACCAAAGATTTCAGAAAGGATGGTGGGAGTGAGAGAGACATGATGACCTGAGATTGATCCCGACAAGCTTTCATCGACTGGCTTTGCAGTGTACGCCCATTATTTTATCTCAGCAATAGCTATCTTCTGCCTGGTGCTTAGAAGCTTCCTTAGATGTTGTTCATCCAACATTTGAAGAATATCCTTGAAGATTTGGTCTGATTGTGCAAACGAGTCCATGTCAATGTCGAAACCTGCGTCAAACTTCATTAGGTGCAGAGATGCCTGAGGAATCGCCATTGTTCCTGCAAATAAAGTTGAAGATCAAGTGCAGAGGGGAACTGGAGGGAAAGACGATTTCTGTAGGTGCAAAGCTTAGAATAAGATAAAATAAAGCTTATATAGAAGGATCGAAGAATGAGGGCGCATTTGTAAACCACTGTTCGACAAAACCTAATAAAATTAGAAGTCGAAAAGGCTTTATTTCTTTGTCTGAAAGCGTTCGACGAGAGCATCTTTTTCGTCGACCGTCGTTCGACAAAAGAAATTGCCTTAACTGACTCTGTCTTTATGAGGTTTCAGAGACCACCGTTCGACAAATGATTCAAATTTGTCGTTCTTCGTTCGACAAATTTGTGAGAAAAATAGAAATACTTAATTTTTAGCAGATTGAATCTCCATCTATCATTCCTAGTTGATTTATAAAGAAGATGTGCTTCTTTTCATCCAAGGTCTTGGTGAAAATGTCAGCTCTTTGCAAATCAGTAGAAATGAATTGTAGGCAAATTTTGTTTTTATCCACATTGACCCTGAGGAAGTGGTGCCTAATTTCTATGTGTTTAGTCCTACTATGGAGAACTGGATTTTGTGCTATAGATATTGCACTAGTGTTGTCACAAAATATAACTGACTTATTTAAGTTGACACCATAGTCTAGGAGCTGATTTTGTATCCACAATATCTGTGAGCAGCAGCTGCCAGCAGCTAAGTATTCAGCTTCAGCTGTTGATGTAGACACAGATGTTTGTTTCTTACAAAACCAAGATACAAGCCTATCACCAAGAAACTGACAAGTTCCTGATGTGCTTTTCCTATCTACCCTGCATCCAGCATAATCTGAGTCTGAGAATCCAGTTAATTCAAATTCAGATGTTGTTGGATACCAAAGTCCTAGATTAGGGCAACCCTTTATATATCTTAAAATTCTTTTTACAAAAGTAAGATGAGATTCTTTGGGATCAACTTGAAACCTAGCACAAATGCATGTAGCAAACATTATGTCTGGCCTACTGGCTATTAAATAGAGTAGAGAGCCAACATTTGCCCTGTACAGTTTCTGATCAACAGGTTTCCCTGATTCATCAGTATTAATAACAGCATTAGAGGCCATGGGTGTTTTCGTTGTAGAAGAATCAGACATTCCAAATCTTTTCACTAATTCCTTAGCATACTTAGATTGAGAGATGAAGATTCCTGATGGGGTTTGCTTCACTTGAAGACCAAGGAAGTAGGACAATTCACCCATACTACTTATTTCAAATCTTGATTGCATTAGATTGGAAAATCTTTTGCACAAATTTGAATCAGTATCTCCAAAGATAATGTCATCCACACATATTTGAACTAGTAGAGTTTGATTTTTATGTACTTTGTAAAATAATGTTTTGTCTACCATGCCTCTACAGAAATTGTTTTCCAAGAGAAAGTTAGCTAAAGTCTCATACCATGCTCTGGGAGCTTGTTTGAGACCATAGAGAGCTTTATTAAGTTTAAATACATAGGAGGAATGAGTTGGAGAGATGAAACCTGGTGGTTGTTCCACATAGACTTCTTCTTTGATGTCTCCATTGAGAAAATCACTTTTCACATCCATTTGATATACCTTAAACTTCTTGAATGCAGCAAAGGCCAAGAAAATCCTTATAGCTTCAAGCCTTGCAACAGGGGCAAATGTCTGATCATAATCTATGCCTTCTTCCTGTGAATATCCTTGAGCTACCAATCTTGCTTTATTTCTCACAATATTTTCTTGATCATCAAGCTTGTTCCTGAAGACCCACTTGGTGCCAATAACTGGATGGCCTCTTAGTCTTGGAACCAAATCCCAAACCTTGTTTCTTTCAAATTGGTTGAGTTCCTCTTGCATTGCAAGAATCCAATTTGGATCTTGTTCTGCATCTTTTATGGTTTGAGGTTCAACTTGTGATAGAAAGCAGGTATGCATCTGATTTTGGTGTAGTTGATGCCTTGTTTGAACACCTGCTGTGATATCACCAATCACTTGTGAAATTGGATGATCTCTGACTGTGATGTGGTCAGCAGTTGGAGTTGGTTCAGCAGTAGTATCTTCATTGGGAATTTGTTCAGCTATTACATCCTGTGGAGGATGTTCTGTTGTAGCTTGATTCAGGTAATCAACAAGATCTGGATGATCCTCTTCTTCACTATCTTCAAGAGTTTGAGGTAATGGATGCAGTGAATCTCCTATCTGTAGATTTAGCTCTTTAAGCTCTTCACATAGAGCTGGTACCTGCAAAGTGTTCTTGGTAGAAGAGTTCTTCTCCTTGTAAAGCATGTTAGTTTCATCAAAGGAAACATGCATAGACTCTTCTATTTTAAGAGAGGATTTGTTAAATACCCTATATGCTTTACTGACTATTGAATATCCTAAGAAGATTCCTTCTTCAGATTTTGGTTCAAATTTCCTAAGATATTTCTTATCATTGTTATGAACAAAACATCTACATCCAAAAGTTCTAAAATAATCAACTTTGGGTTTCTTCCCTTTAAACAATTCATAGGGAGTTTTACCCCTAAGTTTGTGTATCAAACTTATATTCAGAACATAATTTGTTGTGCTGACATCCTCAGCCCAAAAGGATAGGAGCAAGTTAGCATCTGCAAGAAATGTTCTTGCTGATCCAACTAGAGTTCTATTCTTCCTTTCAACTACCCCATTTTGTTGATGAGTTCTAGGAGCTGAGAAGCAATGCCTGATACCTTCCATCTCACAGAATTCTTGCATGATAAGAGACTCAAACTCAGTGCCATGATCACTTCTGATCAATGCAACTACAGTAGAGTACTCAATCTGTATGCTCTTAAGAAAGTCTGTAAGAACTTTAAAGTTATCTGACTTTTCTCTCAAAAAGAACACCCAAGTGAATCTAGAGAAGTCATCCACAATAACTAGAGTGTAAGACTTCCCCCCTAAGCTCTTTATTGCAATAGGTCCAAAAAGTTCCATATGTAGCAAGTATAAGATTCTAGGTGAATCACTTTTAGATAATGATTTAAAGCTGTTTTTGGTTTGCTTACCTAATTGACATGCCCTACAAAGACCTTCTTTCTTATATGATCCTGATGGTAAGCCTCTAACAAGATTATCCTTAGCTAATTTAGCAATAGTCCTAAGGTTTACATGTCCTAATCTTTTATGCCATAATTCACTAGATTTGCTTAACTCATTAAATAAACAAATTTCTGATTTAGATGAGTTGAAGTTTACTAAATATATATTTCCTTGTCTAATTCCTGATAGAACAATAATATTATCAGATGATTTAATGATCCATTCTGATTTATTAAATGTTACCTGATAACCTTCATCACATAACTGACTTATGCTGATGAGGTTTTGCTTTAGACCCTTGACATAGGTTACTTCCTTGAATGTCACTGTTACAATTTTAATTTGACCATAGCCTTTGGTTTGTCCACAGTTGGAGTCTCCAAAGATCACTCAGTTTTTGACCCAGACTAGCTAGGGTCCTTTTATGTTACCACAAAATTCAGAGATAAATGTCATTTCAGGCTGATCCTTGTAGCCTTGTGGATGATATCTCCTTGGAGGTATAGTCCACTCAGTAAAAGGATTTTTAGTATATTTAGGATTAGAATTCTTAGAGTTTTCTGTATAGTGCTTGTTCGAGGAATTTGAATAAATTCGTCGATTATTATTCATTTTATAACTATACTGAAAATATGTTCTCAGTTTTTGTCGAGACTCGTTAGACAAATTTGAATCCTTTTGTCGAGTGTCGTTCGACGAATTCTTTTGAATTCTTTTATCCTTAACAAACTTGCTTGAAATGTCTTTATTTCTTTCTGCAGCTTCTTTGCTTTTAGCAGAAATGAATTTTATGGGTGTGGAGAGGATGTTTCTCTTAATCAGAGATGGCTCTCTTGATGAGGCACACAAGCCCAGTTTGCTATTATTAAATCTAGCATTGACAATGCTTGTGATGTCCATCAGCTTGATACTTCTCCCATTGAGGGATTCTTCAAACCTGTTGGCTTCAGATAACTTACTCTCAAAAGTAGTAATGTGTTCTCTAGAGGCAGCCAAATCTTTCTTAAGATTTCCATTCTCTTCACTTATATTGTTCATTTCAACTAACTTAGTTCTGAGAGAGATTATTTCTTTCTCAGATTTTATTAAGTCTTGGCAAAGAGTTTTGAAATCATCTTTGAATTCAATAGAGGTGAAATCAAAGTCAGATAACACCTGATCAATATCATCTTCTGTTTCTGATTCTGATTTCTCTTCATCAAAATTGTTAGTTGAGGCATTGATTGCCATCATGCAAAATTTTTTTTCTTCTTCATCATCACTGGAGCTGTATGATGATGCTGATTGTGACTCATTGTCTGAGTCATAAATAGCCATTAAGCATTGGCTGTCTTCTTTTGTTTCTTCTTCATCAGAGGAGCAAGATGAAGATTCTGATTCAGATTCTGTTTCACTCCAGGATGTTGCTACAAATCCTCTTCCCTTCTTCTTGTGAGAGTGGGAGGAAGAATTGCTGGAGCCCTTCTTTTCTTCCTTTTCTTTTCTTCTTTCCTTCTTCTTGTGAGAGTGTGAATTTCTGGACATTCAGGAGCAATGTGTCCTGGTTTCCTGCATCCAGAACATATGATTTCATTAGAATAATTTTTGTCATACCTTGGCTTGTCATGACTTATGGATAGCTGTTTTCTGAATACTTTCTTAGCCATCTTATAGAATCTTTTGGCTAACAGACTCATAAACTCCTCTTTGTTTGGAGCTTTTCCTTTATCTTCTGCAGCCTTGAAGGCTATGCTTCTTTCCTTCTTGGGTGCTGGGGATGAAGTGGATTCTTCAGTTTCCCTAGTTTTGATGAGCTGCTCATAAGATTTGAGCTTGCCCAACAGAGCTTCAGTGGTGATCTCATTGAGACTTCTGGCTTCTTTGATTGGCCAGATTCTGGAGTCCCATGTGCTGGGAAAGCACATAAGAATTTTGTCATTGATCTCTGTGAGTGAGATCACTTTGTCCAGAGACTTCAGCTCATTTATTATGAGGCTGAGCCTATTGTACATATCAGCTACATTTTCTAATTATCCCTTCTTGAAGTTCTCATATTGAGAGATCAGGTGAGATCTCCTATCTTTTCTTTCATATGCTGACCCTGCCACCATGTTGTTGAGAGATTCCCAGATTTCTTTTGCTGAGGTGCACTCAACTACTTTCTGGAATATGTCATCTGACATAGTTAGGGCCAGAATGTTCATGTCCTTTGCATCTGCATTTCTCTGCTTCTTCTGAGCCTCAGTCCACTCAGGAGGTGGAACATCAGTGTTGTCTGTTGTTGCAGCAGTACTAGCTGATGCTGTAGGTGCTGGAGGTCCTGTAAGAATAACATTAAATATCTCCTCATCAATGGAGTTCATATAAAGCCTAATCCTTGCTTTCCATAGTGCAAACTTATTGAGATTGCACATAGGAGGTCTTGTGCTGGAATACTCCTTGTTTTGTGCCATGAGTTTTAACTAAGATAAAATTCTAGAGAATAAAACTCTTAGAAAAATTAAGATCTGGTTGATCTTTGTGATTCAGGTGTTAGCCTATAAAGAATCAACCTACCTCTGATACCAATTAAAAGTGGAGGTCAGATCTTAAATTACTCTAGAGGGGGGGGGGGGGGGGGGGGGGTGAATAGAGTATTAAAATTTTTAATACATTTTATAGCGGAAATTAAACTACTGTTTAAGTATATGTGTATTTAGTGTGAGTTATAGAAAATGACAGAATTAATAAAGGACACACAGCACAAGCACACAGAGACAATCAAGCACATAAGACACAAGGAGCTATAGTAGTTCCCCAATAAATCTGGGTACGTCTACTCTTCTACCACCTTTGGTAGGAATCAACTAGGAGGGTTGATAAGGTGCCCAGGCACCAAGGGATTTTTGATAAGGTGTCCACACACCAATAAGCTTTTGAAACGGTGCTTAAAAACCACACTAGGATTTTTTGATAAGGTGTCTTGCCACCACTGGGTAAACTTTTGAAGGGAGTATTAACCCTGTACAGAATGAGATAAAAAGGTATAGAGTGTTCTTCTCTGTCAATGATCTGAAAGAAGACAAAAGGTGTTGAAGCAGAAAGCTCCCCCTGTCTGATGAGAGTTGATGACAGCTTTTGGATAGAGCTTTCTCAAATAGAAGTCTTTGTAGCTGATGAAGAAATTAATCTTCAGATTGTTGTTGCTCTTGAAAGACTTTATCTTGCAGCAGATCTAAGAGATTAAATCTGGTTCTCAGAAAGATGAAGATGCTGCCTTGATGAAGAAGAATGCTGAAAAAGAATAGTGTATTTTCTTCTTCTTCTTCTTCTGAAAAACTTCTTCTATCCTCCTTGTTTTGTGATCACAGAAGAGAGAAAGTGATGGTGAAGTTTTTCTTTATTTTTATCTCCAAAGACGACTATTTCAGCTCTTGCTGTTCTATATTTGTCTTCTGATAACTGTTTGTATATGTGTTTTCAAATTCAAATCTTCTGTCTCTTTAAGGAATGTCTTCTTCTGACTTAAATCCTTCTTGGAATCAGGTAGCCACCCAAAACGATTTTGGCAGGTCCTTTTAATTCCTTTTGTCGAGAAAGATGCCTTTGGCATTAAATGTCAACGGCTATTCTTCTTCTTGGAATAGAAGGAATATAAGGATATAATAAATGAGAAAGATATCCTTACTTGGCTGCCTGAATACGTCCAAGGAGAAATAAATATATCCGTTATTTTGCTGATTTGAGTTCAGAGAACTGACATCCACTGAGAATATAAGTCTGAACGTCAGAAAGCAATTTGTAGAGCGCTGGCTAGAATTTGTCGACCGCCGCTAGTCATTTGTCGAGCGCTGGCTTAGAATTTGTCGACCGCTGCTAGTCATTTGTCGAGGGCTGGCTTAGAATTTGTCGACCGCTGCTAGTCATTTGTCGAGCGCTGGCTTAGAATTTGTCGACTGCTGGAACTGTAAATTTCTTCAGTCTGCTGGAAGCAATTTGTCGAACGAATCTGGTCATTCGTCGAACACCACTCACCATGTGTTGAGCTTGAATTTGCCTAAGTTCTGCTAATCTAATCAGCCTAAAACTTGACCCTAAGGCTATACATTGGGGTCAATACAGATCCTAATCAACACATAGTGATCCTAGCCCAAATTAGTAATAGGTTTGTTCCAACACAAAGCCATTCATGTATTTTAAAAGGCAAGAGAACAAGAGGAAGATAGCTAAGATTGAAGCAACAAATGCTAAAAAGGTTACAACCACAAATCTGCCTGAAGACATGGTTATACCTGCTGAAGATAAGGAGCCTCCAGTCCAAGAAGAAGTGGTTGCTGAAAACATGGATGCTGAAGATAAGGAGCTCCCAGCACAAGAAGAAGTGGTTGCTGAAGACATAGATGCTGTATCAGACCAACTGGTCTCAGCAAAAGTAAAAGAAGCAGCTGCTGATATTCCTGAGTGCTCCTCTTCTAAGAAAAGAAAATTCTAAGTGAATGACTATTGAAATAGTTTATGTATTCAATTAATATTGAACTATAATAACTCATGATTATATGAATGCAAACTGAGCTTTGAATTGTTATTCTATCTGGATTGAAATTGATGGATTGTTAATCAGCTTTGTGTTCGATGAACCCCAGTTTGAGTTCGACGAACTCATCTTTGAGTTCGACGAACTCAGCTTTGAGTTCGACGAACTCAGCTTTGTGTTCGATGAACTCAGTTTGTGTTCGTCGAACTCAGCTTTATGATTGGACAATTCAATCTATGTTGCATTGTTATGTTTATCAAATCTTACTACTGGATTGATTAAACTATGTGGTAGAATCTTTTCATATCAACCATATGTCTTAAAATAACTGATGCACTAAGCATGATATGTTGAAATCATTATTGCAATGACACATATCAAGAATTTATGAGTAATGTACTCTAGCATTTGAGGGTGTTCTGCCTTCTTCAAATAGGGGGAGATTGTTGGGAAAATGACCCTCAATGTTCCCTTGATTTGAAGAGTCCTCACACTCAATGCTAAGTATAAGTTGTATTTGATAAACCCTATTTCTATCTCATAAGTATGCAAGACAAGGTCACAACATGGTGTAATGTATGATAAGCTGAGACAAGCTCTCTGTCTCAGCTGAACCGCTGAGACAAGACCAGGAGCCACTGAGAAGGCATCTGGGCAAGCTGAGCTGCAGATAGAAGAAACCGCTGAGACAACTCTCTGTCTCAGCGGATCTGCTGAGACGGGACAGAAGCAACCGCTGAGATGGCTGACCATCTCAGCCCAACCTTGGAGACAGTTCAAACGTGATCTGGCGGGTTCTGCTTTTGGCGCAAGCTGCAGAAATGCATATTGGGGACCACCAATCACTCCCATACCTGTCAGGAGGACAACTAAGAGCCGCTGGTGGTCAGAGATGTATAAAATGATTAAGTTATGTTTTAACAAAGAAGTTTTGCTATTACTCTCCAACACACAAGCAAGCAGAACATTACTGCTCCATTGTCGGCAGCCATGAACTGAGTTAACACAAGGCTGCAAGGAGAAAATAGATAGCTCATCTTGATTCATCTCAAGATAGAGCAAGTAGATCCAGTCATTCATCTAAAGGGCTGATTAAGAAGAACAAGGCTTAGCAAGTAAATCCAGTCCATCATCTGAAGGGCTGATCAAGAAGAATCAAGTTGGAGCTGCACTTCTCCTCCCTGGTTCAAGTCTGCAACAGCAGCTGATAAGAAGAAGAAGAACAGGGCTTGACCTCTTCTTCCTTCTATTTGTAATCCTTATTATATCATATGTAGAATCCTTTGGGTTCTGAGTCTGTAGGGCTTTATTGCCTCAGTGTGTAAGGCTGATTGGCCTGAGTTGTAGGAGGTGGATGTTGGAACTTGTGTTCCACTTCTCTTAGTTTGAGAAATAATAAATCACACTATGTATTTGATCTTGCTTGTGTTTATAGTGTGCAGGTACTATAGTTATATAACCCTATGAACAGGATGCTGATTGATGACGATTCTCTGAAAAGAGAGCTAACGCTCGCGTTAGTTGTTAACACCCCGTGTTAACAACCGCTAAGAAGGAAACCACTGAGAAGGAAACCGCTGAGAAGGATGCCGTCGAGAACGAATCCGTCGAGAAGCCAGAGACAACGCCAGCGTTAGGTCTTATCGATGGGAGGTAGCCATTCGACGAACTTTTCTAGCCGTTCGACAAAATTTGATGCCGGACGACAAAGCTGCGTTCGATGAAATCGGAAGGCGTTCGACGAAAGGAGATTCCGTTAGACGAGCTGAACTTGCGCTAGACGAAATTGCGCCTGATGAACTTGCGCTCAACGAAATTGTGCCTGATGAAACTGCGTTCGACGAACTCTGAAGGCGTTCGACGAAAGGAGATTCTGTTCGACGAAATGAACCTGCGCTCGATGAAATTTCGCTTGAAAAATTTGCGTTCGACGAACTTTGATGGCGTTCGACTAACTTTGATTCCATTCGACGAAAGCGCGTTCGATGAAAGGAGTTTCGTTCGACGAAATTGTTTTCTGCCACGATCCCGATGGTTTGCACGATTTCAGCTACGACAGTGCACGTTCACTAATGCTGGCGTTAACCCTTAACGCCACGAGTTAGCTCCAATTTCTATTTAAAGATCTGATTTCGTTTGCTCAAGATTGAGATGCATTGAAGCCTTCATTCCAGAGATTTGAGAGATCATTTCATTCAGAATTCAGAGAGAACTCCCAACACCAACATTGAGGAACAAGAGTGAGAAGGAGATTTCCAATGGCAAATTTGAAGAAGGACGCTCACTTCAACTCCAACGCGATCATGAAATATCTTCAAAATCTCCTTCAGCGCTCTTCATTCTAGGGAGTCATTTGTTCTAATTTTTATCTTCATCTTTTTATATTTTCTTGTAACGGTAGTAATTTGCCACCTTGTGTGTGGCGACTAGGTCCTTGTGCGGCTTAGGTGGTAAATCACCGCCTTGTGTGGGGGCGACTAGGTCAAGGGTAGATCTAGGGGGTGGCTAGAGGCCTTATTTCGGGATAGATAGGCGATAGCCAACCGGTCCTTGGGAGAAGGACCGGTGAAGGAACAAAAAGAGATTTTTCAAGTTGTCGCCTCCAATTTCAAGCGTTATTGAAATATTGTCCTTGTAATCATTTTTATGAAATATAAAATTCTTTTTCAGTATATCTAATTTTTTCTGGAATTGTATTTCATAAAGAAAATCATTTTGAATATTTCTGCAAAACTACTTTTTCTGGAGAGTTAACGCCATCGTTGACTCTTAACGCCAGGCATTTGCGATATAGCAAAAAAGGTTTTTCTGTTTTGGTAAAATATGTAAGTTTATTTCAAAAAATAATAAACCCCTTATTCACCCCCCCCTCTAAGGGCGCCATTTGATCCAACACTTGGTATCAGAGGGAGGTTATTCCAAAATTGTTTCACAACCGGGAATAATGGTGCATAATGATCATGCTTTCGCTGAGGGTCAAGGGATTAGTAGACCTCCACTATTTACCGGAACTGATTATAATTATTGGAAAACTAGAATGCGTTGTTTTTTAACTGCTTTAGATAATGATGTTTGGGGTATGGTAGAACAAAGTTACTCTCCACCAACATTTGTTGTTGGAGAAGTCACTATGGAAAAACCCAGAGATAGATGGGATGACAATGATAAGTTGAGATATAAGAATAACGCTAAAGCAATGAATGCATTATTTTTTTGCTTTGGATAGAACGGAATTTAATTGAACTTGTGCTTGCAAAACAGCTTATGATATATGGAATTTATTAGAAATTACTCATGAAAGTACTTCACAGGTTAAGGATTCAAAGCTCTTCCAACTTGAATCCGAGTATGAGAAATTCCGGATGGAGGCGGATGAAGACATAGATTCAATGTACACAAGGTTCACCAAGATCATTAACGACTCAAAAGTACTTGGAAAGGTGTTCTCCAACGGCGACTTGGTGAGGAAAATTTTAAGGTCCCTCCCTCCAAAGTTCAATCCAAATGTGCGGCTATCTCAGAGTCGCACGATTTGAAGAAGCTCTAAATTGAGAGCCTCATTGGGAACCTAAAGACGCATGAGGTTGAACTCAAAATTCAACAACAAGAGTACAACTTGGAGCCAAAGAAGAAGAGTCTGGCCTTAAAATCCAAAAAGGAGGCAAATGGAGATGATGATGAAGAGGACGAGGAGAGCCTTTTTGTGAAGAAGTTCAAAAGGTTCATGAAGAATCCGGAAAGGAGAAACACCTTCCGGAAATATTTCATCAAAAAGGGATATTCATCAAAGAAAGAGAGAGGTAGCGATGAGGACGATGATGATCGACCACCACCGGAGTGCTACCATTGTAGAAAGACCGGACATATTCAGAGCCAGTGCCCAAAATATCTGAAAGAGCGTAAAGAAAAAGGGCACAAGGGAAAAGAGAAGAAGAAGGTCCTAAAAGCGGCTACATGGGATGACTCCTCCTCCGAGGATTGAAGCGGCTCATCCACTAACGATGAAGAAGAGGCAAATATGTGCCTTATGGGAAAAGGTGACAAGACATCCGAGGATGAAAGCAGTGTCCAAAGCGACACTGAGGTAACTCTCCCTACTTCTTATGATGATTTATATATTGAGTATTTACAAACTTGCAAATTCTTTGAAAAAAGTTTAAGAGATATTGATCTTATAAATTCTGAAAATAAACTTTTGTTAAAAGAAAACAAAAAATTATCTAAACTATTAGGGAAAGAAAAGGTATCTTGCCAAGAGTGCAATCTCTCCTTGGGAAGAGTGAAAGAACTTGAAGAAGCTCTTTCTAAATCCCACTCAACCATTGAACTTCTTACTAAGGAGAAGGGGAATTTGGAAAGAACTTTTAAAACATCTCTTTCTCAAATAGTGGATGGAAAGAACAGTTTTGCGAATCAGTGCATTATGTTGGTAACAGAAAACACCGCTCTCAAAGCTCATATTCATGATTTAAATTTGGCTATTAAGAAGTTTGGAGTTGGCAAAGATCTCTGGACATGATCTTGGCCAACCAATGCCATGGAAGTGCAAAATATAGCCTTGGATATAGCTCTGGAAACTATCGCTCGGCGTTAACTCCTAACACCGACGTTAGATGTTATTCCAGAAACACTAATTCTGTTATTAATAATTTCAAAAATTCAAATGTTACCTCATTTTCCAACAAGAGTTTATCCAAAACTTCAAAAAGGGTCTCATCCCCTTTTATATCGTGTGTCAAATGTCATTTATTTGGACACACCTCAAACTATTGTAAGAAAAAGGGCGGTAGTGCTATAAAGCAAATCTGGGTGCCTAATGTTTCCACCTACTCTATGGGAGGAACCTCTTGGGTATCCAGATCTTTACTCTCATCTCCTTTTTAGGTATGTTGGCAGGCTAAGGATAAAAAGAACGTGTAGTATTTGAACTCGGGATGCTCCAAGCACATGACGGGAAACAAAGCAAAGTTCCTTAGCCTTGAGATGAAGAAAGGAGGGATGGTGACATTTGGTGACAACGGAAAAGGAAGGATCATGGGCATCGGCAGAGTGGGTAACGATTCTTTTTCAATCTCAAATGTTTTATTTGTAGATGGCTTAAAACATAATTTCATTTCAATTAGTCAATTATGTGATATAGGCTTAAATGTATTATTTGAATCATCTACAAATCTTTGCAAAATTATAAATTCTAAAATAAATGATGTCATACTCCCCGCACCTATGATGCATAATGGTTATATGATTACTTTTAATGATCTTTCAAATTCTTCTTTAAAATGCTTTATTTCTAAAAATGAAGAATTAGAACTTTGGCATAGGCGCCCTGGTCACTCTAGCACCAAGCTTATTTTGAAATTATCAAAAGATAAATTAATTAAGGGATTACCTATGCTTAATAGAAATTTATCTTCTCTTTGTACGCCTTGCCAAAAAGGAAAATTTTCAAAAAATTCTTTTAAAGCAAAAATGTAATTTCTACCACTAGACCTCCTCAATTAATTCATATGAATTTATTTGGACCGGTTAGCACTTCTAGTCTAGGAGGTAGAAAATATACTTTTGTAATTATTGATGATTATTCCAGATTTTGTTGGACATTATTTCTATCTTCCAAATCCGATGCATTCCTTGAATTTACTAAACTATGCATTCGTATTCAAAATGAACTTGATTTAAAGATTAAATGCATAAGTTCGGATTATGGAGGAGAATTTGAAAATGATAGATTTTCTTCTTTTTGTGATGATTTAGGAATTAAACATGAATTTTCCGCTCCTTGCACCCCATAACAAAATGGTGCAGTGGAGAGGAAAAATAGAACCCTTCAAGAGCTAGCACGCACTATGCTTTGTGAATATGGGTTGCCTAAATCATTTTGGGCCGAAGCGGTTAATACTTCTTGTTATATTATTAATCGTGACATGCTTCGTCCTATTTTAAAATTGACACCTTATGAGCTTTACTTTAAAAGAAAACCTAATGTATCTTATTTTCACGTATTTGGTTGTAAATGTTTCATTTTAAAAACTAAAGATGCTCTAGGGAAATTTGATGAAAAATGCGATGAGGGAATTTTCACTGGTTACTCTTCAACTAGTAAGGCTTATAAAATACATAATAACAGAACTAAAGTAGTTGAAGAGTCTATACATGTAAGATTTGATGAGTTTGTTCCTTGTGTATATTCTAATTATACAGGAATGAAGATGAACCTATTTCCCCTTTGGAGCATGAGGATGATGAATCACTTGGAGAAAAAGAAGAAGAAAAAGAGGAGAAAGAAAATGAGATAATAGAATATGTTCCTCCAAGCATGTTGCAGTTTTATAAGGATCATCCAAAGGAGCTTGTGATAGGAGAACCATCAGAAGGGGTAAGTACTCATTCTTCTTTACAGGAGTCTTTTGCAAACCTTTGTTTCGTATCCGAAATAGAACCAAAAATGTTTCAACCGCTTTAAATGATGAATTTTGGTTTTTAGCTATGAATGATGAATTAAATCATTTTGAACGTACCAAGGTTTGAAATTTAGTAGAGAGGCCATCTAATTATCCGGTTATAGGAGTCAAATGGATTTTCAAAAACAAACTAGATGGTGACTCTAAAATTACAAGGAATAAAGCTAGACTAGTTGCACAAGGGTATTCACAAATTGAAGGGGTAGATTTTGATGAAACTTTTGCACCCGTTGCTTGCCTTGAGTCTATTAGAATATTTCTTGCATTTGCAAGCTTTAAAAGTTTTAAATTATTTCAAATGGATGTTAAAAGTGCATTTTTAAATGAGATTATAAAAGAAGAAGTTTATGTAGAACAACCCCCTGGTTTTGTGAATGAAAAATTTCCCAATCATGTGTATAAGTTAGAAAAAGCGCTTTATGGATTAAAGCAAGCCCCTCGTGCTTGGTATGATAGATTGACATTATTTTTGATAAAGCATGGTTATAAAATGGGAAGTGCGGATAATACACTCTTCATTAAGCATGTAGATAATGATTTGATTATATTGCAAATTTATGTTGATGATATCATTTTTGGAGCCACTAATGAAGTGTTATGTAATGAAGTAATTTTAGTGATGAAAAATGAATTTGAAATGAGCTTGGTAGGAGAACTCACTTATTTTCTAGGATTTCAAATCTCACAAAAACAAGATGGTATATTTATTTGTCAAACTAAATATATTTATGATATTCTTAAAAGATTTGGATTTGAAAACCTAAAACAAGCTAATACACCAATGCGTGCTTCACTAAAATTAGGAAAATATGAAGCCGATATTTATATTGATCAAACATTATATAGAGGGATGATAGGCTCATTGTTATATTTAAGCGCATCTAGACCCGATATTATGTTTTTCGTTTGCTTATGTGCTAGATTTCAAGATAACCCAAAAGAATCACATTTGAAAGCGGTTAAACGTATTTTTAGATATCCAATCGGAACATCTAGATTAGGCTTATGGTATCCTCATAATAATTGTTTTATTCTATATAGTTTTTCTGATTCGGACAATGCGGGATGTTCATTAGATCGTAAGAGCACTAGTGGCACGTGTCATTTTATAGGGCCTTCACTCGTATCATGGTCGAGTAGGAAATAGAATTTTGTTGCTCTCTCCACCATTGAGGCCGAATATATCGCGCTAGGTAGTTGTTGTGCACAAGCCTTATGGATGACCCAAACGTTAGAAGACTTTGGTGTTCATCTAAATAACATAGAATTAAAGTGTGACAACAAGAGCGCTATAGATCTCACAAACAATCCCGTACATCATTCTAGATCTAAACATATAGATGTCCGACATCATTTTATTAGGGATCATATTAAGAAAGAACATGTTAAAATTAGCTTTATAGGGACAAAATCACAACTTGCCGACATTTTTACCAAACCTCTACCCGATGCACTTTTTCACATGCTTAGGTTAGAATTAAGTATCTTAGAAATGTCACTTTAACCCTTATAAAAAGCTATCAAATTATTTTATGTACTTTGTTTGTTAGCATTTTTGTTCTTCAAAAATTTAAAATTCTATAAAAATGTAAAAACTATTGAAAACCACCAAAAACATACTAACAAAGCCTTCATATCAACTTCATAATGTCTGAAATTTCAACTGTACGAAGGCATCTTTATATTACCAATGAATCATGAAAATGATTTTTCAAAAAGTCAAAATTTAGTACCCTGTCCCGGCGTTAAGAAGTTAACGTCTGGCGTTAGCTTCTATGCTCATTCTTTTTGTGTGTTTTAAACTGTTTGGTATTTCCTTCAAAATTAATTTTTGTTTATATACTTAAATGTTGATTTCAAGGATGATTATATATATTGCTTACAGATTCTTTAAAATGTTTAATTTAAACCTTCAAGTTTCTTAAAACATTGTTTTGTTTTTATCATGTCTTGAATATCATCTTCAAATGTGCAAAAACAAAATTGGTTATAGAATACATGTGTAGAAATGTTCTTACATGCCTCTAAGTATGAGTAAGGTTTTTATCTTTGATAATGATTTTCTCACATACACCTTTTTGTTAATATACATGTGTTGTAAATCTTATTACATAATTGTGTAGTATAAGAACTTATTTTTGAATCTCATAAATAGTTTATCTACAAAACATTAAATTCTTTCTTGAATTCTCTGTTCTTCATGCACTTGTGATTAGAGAAATGTGGTATATAAATTAAAATTTCTATGTTTGCAAAAACAAGTGAATTTGGAGTCCTTAGTCACTAATCTAAAAAGCAAATAATGAATGACAAGGTTAACTCCACCGTACCTCCTGATAAGTCTTAATGAGCATTGTGAGGTTGAGCACCTTGGAAAGAATTGTAAAGTGTCTTGTGCAAACAAAATTTTCGCCACTCCTCTTTACAAATAAAGTTACAAAAAAAATATATGTGCATTGAAATTTGTGGAAGTAAAGTTGTTTATGTTCAATTCAAGTTAAGTTCTTACATTACATAGTTTCATGTGGTTTGATTTATACTCTTGTATGCATTATCAAAACACACTTATTGAACACATCATTATCATTTATAATACTTCCACTCATGAGAATTGGACTAAAAATTTTTCTATACAATTTTCTACAATCAAGAGTAAATGCACTAGATAGCAACGCATGATCTTTATAATGTTTATGTTAACTTGAAATGCAAATTATTTTACATTGTAAACCTGTATTTCAATGATATTTTATAATCTTGCTTGCTAACTTGAAAATTACAAATTTCAAATGAATTTGCAACTTGTGTATCTAAATTCAAAACATCTACTTAATTGAGTGAAATGCTTATTATATTTTGTACTTACCATTTCTACAAGATGTTAGAAATTGCTTTCGCTGTGTTCACTATTTATATTAAAGTTGCACTTATCTCTACTAAAAGCATATTATTTTATATTGCTATAACCCTAATCCCACCTTCTTTTGATTATAACAAAAGGGGGAGAATAATTGAAGAAATAATGAAATCTTTTATTTAGGGGGAGTTCATTAGGAAATGTATTCATGTAGGGGGAGTATCCACATTGGGGGAGTATGCATGTTTATAATGCTTAACATTTACTATAAACACTACTTTAATTATATTTTATTTCTTATTGGTGGATTTGTTATTATCAAAAAGGGGAGATTGTTGGAGCTTGTGTTCCACTTCTCTTAGTTTGAGAAATAACAAATCACACGATGTATTTGATCTTGCTTGTGTTTATAGTGTGCAGGTACTATAGTTATATAACCCTATGAACATGATGCTGATTGATGACGATTCTCTAAAAAGAGAGCTAACGCTCGCGTTAGTTGTTAACGCCCCGCGTTAACAACCGTTGAGAAGGAAATCGTTGAGAAGGAAACCCCTGAGAAGGATGCCGTCGAGAACGAATCCGTCGAGAAGACAAATACAATGCCAGCATTAGGTCTTATCGCTGGGCGGTAGTCGTTCGACGAACTTTGCTATCCATTCGATGGAATTTGATGCCAGACGACGAAGCTGCGTTCGATGAAATCTGAAGGCGTTCGACGAAAGGAGATTCCGTTCGACGAACTGAACTTGCGCTCGACGAAATTGCGCATAACAAAACTGCGTGCGATGAAAGGAGATTCCGTTCGACGAAATGAACCTGCACTCGAAAAAATTTCACTTGACGAATTTGCGTTCGACGAACTTTGATGGCGTTCAACGAAATTTGATTCCGTTCGACGAAAGCGCGTTCGACAAAATGAGTTTCGTTCGACAAAATTGGTTTTTGCCACGATCCCGACGGTTTGCACGATTTCAGCCAAGACAGTGCACGTTCACTAACATTGGCGTTAACCCTTAACGCCACGCGTTAGATCCAGTTTCTATTTAAAGATCTGATTTCGTTTGCTCAATATTGAGATGCATTGAAGCCTTCATTCCAGAGATTTGAGAGAGCATTTCATTCAGAATTCTGATGAGTCCCGATTATATACACATATATGGACTCATCTGGGCCGTTTATCTAGGCATTCCACTGCACTTTAGCTTTGTTTTAGCTTATATTTGTTATCACTTGCTATGTGCACGTCTTGGCCCATTTTGGTGTTATTTCGTATCTTTCTTTGTTATTAGATTTCTAGCAATGTTAAGTCCCACTTTCAGTGGCTAGACTGGTGTCGTACGTTGGAACAGGTGTCGTGCAGGTGTTTCCGGTGCAATTCTACACAGGAACACTGCGCACGATCACCGGTTCTATTGCGCACGACCACTGGTCGTGCGCCACTGATCGTGTGCACTTAACCCTTTTTATGAGTTCTGTTTAGTGCAGTGCGCACGACCATCTACGCTAGTGCGCACGACCACCGGTCGTGCGCCACTGTTCGTGCGCACTTAGCATCAATTTCATGAGTTCTGTTTCAACCAGTGCGCACGACCACCTACGATAGTGCGCACGACCACCGGTCGTGCGCCACCGGTCGTGCGAACATGTCATTTCATAATTTCTGACCTTGCAGCCTCCGTCCAGGTAGAGCGCACGATCACAGGATTCTAGTGCGCACGACCACTGGTCGTGCGCCAATGACCGTGCGCACTGTTTAATTCCAGCGCCTATAAATTCCGCTGCTCGCGATTTAGGTCAGATCCATCATCTTCTTCCGCCGTTTCCTGCTCCAGAGTGCCCAGTTTCGCCCCTCCATCGCCGCCCACCATCTAGAGGTGCTCCGGGCTTGTTCTTCATGCCAATCTTGAGCAGGAGTTTCCTCTCGGCCTCCTCCTTCATCCAAGAGCTCCAAAGGAAGACCTAGCCGCCATTGCCATCAAGCAAGAGGAAGTTTGCAACCTCTACCGGATCGTGACACGAAGAAGACGGGTCCATTGGAGAGTCGTGACAGCTCTCTCTACCCCGGACGTAGTTGCGGACCGAGCTTGGACGCAGATTAACAACCCGGCGATTCCAACCGTGAATCTACAACGAGACTTCGGATTCGGTCGATTTCTTGCCTTATTCTCCTCTTATTGATTGTTGTAATAGTTAGATCTTTTGTATTTTGATGAAGAACACTATAGACCTTGCTATTTAAAGTTATTTCATGTCTATGTGAAATACCCTTTTTTGTTTATTTGTGTGCTTGAGGTGCGCCCCATTCCATCCTCCATCCCGCCGTCACGTCCGGTGCCGCACTAGCAATTGCTAGTGGCGTGCTTGTCGAAGAGGTGGTTGCGACCCTCATTCCGTTAGCCTACTCGCCCATCCGCCTACCGAAGCGTGGCATTGCGGCCCATGTATTCCACCGCCTAACGAAGCAGCGCGCTCAAGGCCTGCATAGTTCGATCCGTTTGCCTACTCGTCCATCCGCCCTTACGAAGTAGCGCGTTCAAGGCCTACGTAGTCATCCATCCCGCCAAGCGAAGCACTGCATAGCGGCATTGCATAGGAGTAGTTATAGTTGTTTTCTTTTATTTTCCAAAAGCCAACCCAACTCCCCCGCATTCCATCCGATTTAAGGACTTCAATCTCAAGTCCTTCCTCGAAACCTAACTCTACCTTACTGTGTTCCTTGAGAGATTCGATACTCGGGGATTACTCCTCGTTTTTTATTACTTGAACGATCGGTACACTGCCGTTTCGTGTTGCAGTCGAGCTACCGCCTATAGCGGTGTGTGAGATTTGCGCCATCAAGTTTTTGGCGCCGTTGCCGGGGAACACAGTCGTGTGAGTTTTCTTGAGAGGGAGAGCCGAGAGATAGTAGTTCTTCCAGTGTGTATAGCCGCTTTATTTTTTGTTTGCCTTTTAATCTTCTGTTGTTTGTTTTTATTTCTTTCCCCCCTATTTTGAAGTTTTAGGCAAGTTTTATTCAAGGAGTTTTTTTTAGTTGTGTAGATTCCCTTGCAAAGAATTTCAGTTTCATTGTATCTGCTCTTTTATTGATAATGTCGTCATGGGATATTTCACCTAGCTTTAATGACAAGATGGTTTATTATTTGGACCAAATGAATGAGTTAAATGCTAGGCAGTGTAGGAACATTGTTTGCTTGTTGTGTCGAGGAGAGGGTCATGAATTGAAGGACTGTCCGCGTCTTTTCAATCCTGACCGCCGCTCCTCCACTCATGACGACATTGTCCCTATCACTCATTCTTTACCCATGGAGGCAATTGTGCCCTCTACCCCTGAGCTTGTCTCGTGCACGGACTCCTCACTCCCTGTGTGTGGCTTCACTCCTAGTGATGATGATCACTCATCTGTTAGCCAACAAGGAGAGGAATGGGAGCTCCTAGATGCACCTGAGTCTGATGAGGAAAGTATTCTTTCCATCGGGGAGGCTTTAGCAGATCTTTTTGCGGAGGAACCGAATCTTTTTGTCCCTCCAGTTTCTTTGCAAGATTTTTCTACACATATTCTTTATGATCCTATCGAAGTAAAGGAGCTGGGTGATGCTTCTGACTCAGAGGGTGCTCCAAAGTGGGATGAGGATGTCATTGTCCCTGAGGGGGAGAATGAATACTTTGAACACGATGATGCACCTCGGTGGGATGAGGAGGATACTCTCTCTGATGAGGAGGTTTGCACTTCTTCATGGGACGAGGAGGTCCAAATCACCACTGAGGCTCCTGAGTTCTCAAGTTCCCCTTGCTATGATATTTACGATGATGATAGTGATCTACCCTTGGATCTTGCTGGGAGTGAGACCGGGACCACTCCCCCGATTTTTGATTATTTATGTCATTCTTCTCTTTTATTTCCTGACCCCCCTTCTTCTTCCGAGCCTGTGCAGGTTGAGTCTTTACAGGTACCCCAGGAGGACTTGGAGCATTTTGCTCAAGTCAATGTTGTGAGCATCTTCTTATGTGAGGAGGTTTATCCTCCCTCCATAGAGGAAGCTCCACTCATTGCCTTTGCCTCCTGCTGCCCCCCTGTTGACGATACCTTGCTAGGCAAGGAGGTGTTTTGTGAGATGAGTGAGGACCAGGCCTCCTCCTCTTCTTACTTTCTTTTCCCTCTACCTGTGTCAAGCAGGTATTATTTATATTCGGGTAGAGGCGTGACTGTTCTTTCGCCGTATCGGTACCCGCTACCGACACGCATATTAGAACAGTTACCGGTGCACTTTTCTTTTCATAGGCCCATTAGCTAGAACCTTTAGTTTTTGAATAAGTCATGCTGGGATGACAATAACCCCAGTAGTTATCTTACTTTTCATGCATTTTATTTTTAGTCCATCCTGTTTAGTTAGCTGTAGTTTATTGTAGTTTATCTTTTTCTGCTTCTTTTGTTTTGCGGAGCTGACCCGTGCAGGTACTTCTTCTGGATGGCGGATGCTGCAGCTTAGTCTGGGTTTAAACGCCAATCTTCTGGTATGCTCACTTGCTGAGCATTGGGTACTCTCTTCCCCTAGCCCTATTCTGATTTTCATGTCATATGTTTTGTGGATTGTTTAGTTTAAGTCTGGGGGAGAGCAGTTTTTGTGCCCACTCACGTGCACTATTGCACTGCATACTAGAAGATTTCATTTAAAATGTTTTGTTCATTTTCATTGCACACCACAGCACCCACTTGAGCGCGTACTCATCTGTTTGCTTGCTCCGTTGTGAATTTAATTCTTCTGCTTATTTGGGAAAGTCTAGGTGATGGCTTAGGACTATGTAGCAGAGTAAAATGTTGACTCTAGTAGTGCTGCTAGTCGAGTGCTCAGTTGCATAGAAATTTGTGTAGAGTAGACTTCTCTTTATAATTATGGTTTTATATTTTTCTTATTAGTGTAAATGTTGTTTACTCTACTCAAATGGTGAATTCGGTGGAATCAAACGGTAGCATAGGGATGTGTGTAAACGATCGCTAGATTCTTATTGCTTGAGTCGGGAGAAAGGATAATCTTTCTCGGTGGCTAGAACTTGCCCCAAGCGATTCTTGAAGCATGGGTATACGGTTAGTCAATTGTGTGAATCTGATATAGGCCATCATTTTGGCCCGGTTGAGCCTTTGTGCCTATCCATACCGCTATATCCTCGCTAGCCCAGTCGTGCCTACCCGTTCTTTGATTCAGCCCCACTTTTATTTCACCAAAGCCCAAAAGCCAATCCTAGTCGCACACCCAAATCTGAGCTTTAGCTGTTTATTATTTTCACGAGTTGGGTTGTTGATGTGGTAATATGTTTGTGAAGTTGTGGATGTGTCCTTTTGTTTATTTGCTGAAAATGATAAGAAAAGAAAAAAAAATGAGAAAAAGAAAAGAAGTTAAAAAGAAAGGAAAGAGAAGGAGTGTTTAAGTGAAAATCTTTATGTATAGATTTATGTTTGGGAGTAGGCGGTGCACGCACCCATGCTGTTAAGTCCAGGTCTGGGGGTGTTGTGTACCGCGTGTTTGTGTGGTGAATGAGGATAGTTTCCTGCATTAGCTCATTTGGGTTTAGTATTTGAACCATCGTCTTTATCATTGTATACCTCACCTAAACCCAAGCCCCATTTAAAACCTAAAGTCCTATTGATTCACGCTTTTGAGTCAAACCAGTGCCGTGGAGAGAATGTGACCGGGCAAGCTTATGGTCACCGACACTGATGGATTTCAGTGGAGTTTTTCCCGCATCCCGATCTTGAGCAATGCTCGTCTCAGCGCTTAGTTTACTTTCTCCGTATGCATGACCGAATGATTCACCGTTGTTCACCATTTTGAGTAGTGTAATATGCTTTTACTCTTTTAGAAATTTATAAACTGTTTTTATAATCAGAAATCTTTTCTACTATTTTTCTTATGCACGTGAGCATGCGACTTCGCATGGTACTCTGTAGTATAATCATTAAGCCATCTACTGTTCTTTCCTAGTTCGCTTAGAATTTGTTTGCTCGGGACGCGCAAACAGTTAAGTCTGGGGGTGTGATGAGTCCCGATTATATACACATATATGGACTCATCTGGGCCGTTTATCTAGTCATTCCACTGCACTTTAGCTTTGTTTTAGCTTATATTTGTTATCACTTGCTATGTGCACGTCTTGGCCCATTTTGGTGTTATTTCGTATCTTTCTTTGTTATTAGTTTTCTTGCAATGTTAAGTCCCACTTTCAGTGGCTAGAATGGTGTCGTACGTTGGAACAGGTGTCGTGCAGGTGTTTCCGGTGCAATTCTGCACAGGAACACTGCGCACGATCACCGGTTCTATTGCGCACGACCACTGGTCGTGCGCCACTGATCGTGTGCACTTAACCCTTTTTATGAGTTCTGTTTGGTGCAGTGCGCATGACCATCTACGCTAGTGCGCACGACCACCGGTCGTGCGCCACTATTCGTGCGCACTTAGCATCAATTTCATGAGTTCTGTTTCAACCAGTGCGCATGACCACCTACGATAGTGCGCACGACCACCGGTCGTGCGCCACCGGTCGTGCGAACATGTCATTTCATAATTTCTGACCTTGCAGGCTCCGTCCAGGCAGAGCGCACGATCACAGGATTCTAGTGCGCACGACCACTGGTCGTGCGCCAATGACCGTGCGCACTGTTTAATTCCAGCGCCTATAAATTCCGCTGCTCGCGATTTAGGTCAGATCCATCGTCTTCTTCCGCCGTTTCCTGCTCCAGAGCGCCCAGTTTCGCCCCTCCATCGCCGCCCACCATCTAGAGGTGCTCCGGGCTTGTTCTTCACGCCAATCTTGAGCCGGAGTTTCCTCTCGGCCTCCTCCTTCATCCAAGAGCTCCAAAGGAAGACCTAGCCGCCATTGCCATCAAGCAAGAGGAAGTTTGCAACCCCTACCGGATCGTGACACGAAGAAGACGGGTCCATTGGAGAGTCGTGACAGCTCTCTCTACCCCGGACGTAGTTGCGGACCGAGCTTGGACGCGGATTGACAACCCGGCGATTCCAACCGTGAATCTACAACGAGACTTCGGATTCGGTCGATTTCTTGCCTTGTTCTCCTCTTATTGATTGTTGTAATAGTTAGATCTTTTGTATTTTGATGAAGAACACTATAGACCTTGCTATTTAAAGTTATTTCATGTCTATGTGAAATACCCTTTTTTGTTTATTTGTGTGCTTGAGGTGCGCCCCATTCCATCCTCCATCCCGCCGTCACGTCCGGTGCCGCACTAGCAATTGCTAGTGGCATGCTTGTCGAAGAGGTGCTTGCGACCCTCATTCCGTTAGCCTACTCGCCCATCCGCCTACCGAAGCGTGGCATTGCGGCCCGTGTATTCCATCCCGCCTAACGAAGTAGCGCGCTCAAGGCCTGCATAGTTCGATCCGTTTGCCTACTCGTCCATCCGCCCTTACGAAGTAGCGCGTTCAAGGCCTACGTATTCATCCATCCCGCCAAGCGAAGCACTGCATAGCGGCATTGCATAGGAGTAGTTATAGTTGTTTTCTTTTATTTTCCAAAAGCCAACCCAACTCCCCCGCATTCCATCCGATTTAAGGACTTCAATCTCAAGTCCTTCCTCGAAACCTAACTCCACCTTACTGTGTTCCTTGAGAGATTCGATACTCTGGGATTACTCCTCATTTTTTATTACTTGAACGATCGGTACACTGCCGTTTCGTGTTGCAGTCGAGCTACCGCCTATAGCGGTGTGTGAGATTTGCGCCATCAAATTCAGAGAGAACTCCCAACACCAACATTGACGAACAAGAGTGAGAATGAGATTTCCAACGACAAATTTGAAGAAGGACGCTCGCTTCAACTCCGACGTGGTCATGGCGTATCTTCAACATCTCCTTCAGTGCTTTTCATTCTAGGGAGTCATTTGTTCTAATTTTTATCTTTATCTTTTTATATTTTCTTGTAACGGTAGTAATTCGTCGCCTTGTGTGTGGCGACTAGGTCCTTGTGCGGCTTAGGGGTAATTCACTGCCTTGTGCATGGCGACTAGGTCAAGGGTAGATCTAGGGGTGGCTAGAGGCCTTATCTGGGGATAGATAGGCTATAGCCAACCGGTCCTTGGGAGAAGGACCGGTGAAGGAACAAAAAGAGATTTTTCAAGTTGTCGCCTCCAATTTCAAGCGTTATTGAAATATTATCCTTGTAATCATTTTTATGAAATATAAAATTCTTTTTTAGTATATCTAATTTTTTTTCTGGAATTGTATTTCATAAAGAAAATCATTTTGAATATTTCTGTAAAACTACTTTTCTAGAGAGTTAACGCCAGCGTTAACTCTTAACGCCAGGCGTTAGCGATAGAGCAAAAAAGGTTTTTCTGTTTTGGTAAAATCTGTATGTTTATTTCAAAAAACAGTAAATCCCTTATTCACCCCCCCTCTAAGGGCGCCATCAGATCCAACAGTGGATTCCTCTGAGGTAGGATTAGTGTGTGATCTGAGGTAGGGCTGATTGGCCTGAGTTGTAGAGCTGAGAGGTCAGCTTGAGGTAGGGCCGGGAGGTGGTCTGAGTTGTAGGAGGTGGATTCCTCTGAGGTAGGGCTGTTGTGCCTGAGGTAGGGTTTGGGAAAACCTGAGAGATCCTGTGGGATCTGTGATGTAGGATCTTGGAGCTGAGTTTGGAGAAGTTGGTCTTGTCTAACTCATTGTTAGAAAGGTGAATGGGGAAAGAGGACTACTCAAGACACCCTGTCTTGAGGAACCTCTATAAATCTCTTTGTGTGTTTTCTTTGCTTGATACTTTACTAACCTAAAATCAGAAAACACTAATCCTAGACTAAACGAAACCTATTCACCCCCCTCTAGGTGTTTAATACTACATCCGATATAAACTATCAGAGGCTTCTAAGGGCCCAAAATAAGTTATACAAGATCTTGCAATATGTGTGAAAAAATTTACATTTCTTTAATTATATCATATAATGTCTGCAATTATCAATCCATCCCAGATCTAACGGTTGGGGCTCATCATCCCCAGCCAGTCAAGGGACCAGATAGACCACTCTTGGTGCAACATTGGCCCTTGATTCCGGTGACCTCCCACCTTTTTTGGCAAAACGCCCAAGCCACCACCACCAGCTGACATTTGGTCATTGACTGGTGGTGTTCGATTGGCCTGGGATGGCCGGAGATGGCCTCCGACATGTTGCATTTTTTGGGTAGGAGCATAAAAATCGAAATGGTGAAATCAACATTGCACAACTTGAATCAACAAGGAAAGATAATGATATCTAACATTGATGGAGAGGGGGAGAAAACTTGTCTGGGTCCTAGTCATTGCTCGTGTATTTCTCTTAGGGGCCATTTGAATTTCTCCTGCAATTTCCTTAAACTCATAGTCGAGCAGGGCTCGATTTCCTTAGCTAGCAGGGGGCTTTCTTCTCTCTTGTGATTCTGAAGCTGGCGGCATGTGAAATTTCAGTTGGGGTAACTATTTTGTTAGCAGCCATTGTGGGTGGCTATTTCAACAATGGTGCACCTCTTAGCCAACCAACCACAGGCCTGAGCTCAAATTTCTGCCAGGGGAGGGAAGATTTGGCCCGCAATGAATTAAAGCTGGGGAGTTGCCATTAAGGTGGCCGTCAAGCTCCCTTGTTTCCTCCTCCGCCTCCTCTCAACTGTTGCCAGCTCAGCTCCATGTGCCTGCATTTTCTGGGGATTATGCGAGCAATCCAGAAAAGGAGTGGTGGCCAAGTGTCCACCACTCCATGAATTCTCCTTGAATTCCTTCATGGCGGTGGTCGACCACCACCATCTTTGGGCTTCCTTCAAATCCCCTTTGTTCTTCAGCAATTCAGTCCCCTCCTCACTCTTGTGGGCTGGATTAAGTGGGTTGAGTCCAATTGATTTTGGAGCTTGGGTTTGGGTTTGGGCTCACTTGACTCAAATAGGCCAAATTGGGGCCTTTTGGTTTGGGCTTGACCCAAGCTCACCCCATCCAATATGACTGACCCACATTGTTGCCTTAGACCCTATGGACCTATTCCAAAAGGAATTAAGTCATGGTGGGGTCATATGAGGTTTAGTTGCACATAACTGCTTATAGAAGCAATTTTGGCATTTTGGTGACTTTGCCCTAATCCTCCAAAATTAAATATGCACCTTGGTTCAATTAGGTGTCATATACTACTCTAGGAAGGGTTGTGCTAGGTCAATTTGGCCAATTGAGGGCCAATTGAACCATAATGGCATAAATTGTAATTTGGGGCAATTTGGTAATTTTGCTTAATTTGCCAAAGTTGGCTTGTCCCAGGGTCCAATGTGGACCCATTAGACTCCCTAAGTTATCTTGGAGTGTTAGGGGGTGCTGAATTTGATCACACTGAGTCAATTGAAGGTCCATTGAGGGAATTAGTTCATTTAGACCAATTTGGGGCTTTTTGGTAATTGGCCAAATTTCCCAAAATTGTGCCACCCCAATGGGTCGATGTTGCCCCATTAGTGTCTCCTAATGGTCATAGGGGGTTTGGTGTGACCAATTTGATCAAATTTGGACGAATTGAAGGTCAATTGAGGGGATTGGTACATTTAGGTCAATTTGGGGCTTTTTGGGTAATTATCCTAATTTCTCAAAATTGACCTATCCTATTGGGTCCATTTGGTCTCATTTGTCTACCCTAATGTTTAGGCAGGGTTTGGTGTGGTCAATTTAACTAAACTCAGTCTAATTGACCTATACTATCATGGAGTATGTCAAGTTGGGTCTTTTTGTGGCACTTGACCTAGTCAGGTCAAAGGCTCTTATAATGATCAAGGGGCACCGAAACCATATATATCACCTAACATGCCTTAATTTAGCCTAGGTGTTCTTCCCATGGATAAAAGTGATGCTTGTGGTGCTTCTCCCCTTCTTGGTTTACCCTTTGATTCTCCTTAAATTGGGGTGACCCATAGTGGCTAAGTGCACAACATGGTGTTGTGCTCTTAATCAACTTGTCACTAAGGTACCCTTAGTCTCTTATCCTATTTTTGTCATGACTTTATCATGACAAAAATACCCTAGGGGTCCAGTACTTTGGGGGATGTTACAAATTCCAATACAAAAGAAAATAATTTCATCCTCGAAATTAAGAATGGGTGTACGGGGTTTTAGACCAAGTTGATTAATCATACAAACTTAAGGCAACTAAGCATTACCTGGTTTGAAATGTTCTGGATATTGTTGTTGCATCAAATCCAGTGGTTCCCATGTATGCTCTTCCTGTCCGTGGTTAGACCAAAGGACCTTCACCAGCGGAACTTTCTTTCGTCGCACGACTCGGACAGCTGTTTCATTAATCCGTATTGGCTCCAAACGGACTGTTTGGTAGGATGTTATCAGGACTGTTGTAGCAGTAAATAGTTGTTCTGGCCGAAGAAGTTCCCTCCTAAGCAAAGAGACAGGAAAGACGTCGTGCAACCCGGCCAACTCCTGCGGCAGCTCCAGTCTATAGGTCAAGGGGCCGATCCACTCCAGGATCCTATAGGGACCCATGTATCTTGGACTGAGCTTCTTTAGTCGCCGCACAAGTGTGATGTAACATCCCCAATCATTCTAGACCCATTGGAATGATAGGGCATAAGGGTGAGGTGAGTGGCCTCAAGGGCCTTAGGCTAGGGTAGAAATTGCTAAGTGCACTCCAAAGCTCAAAAACTAACCTAACCCTAAGCCCCTCAACTAAGTCAATTAGGGTTCAATTGACCCTCAAATGTTCAAATTGACCTTACCACCACACTCTAAACACTTTGAGGAACTCATTTGACCCAAAAGCCCCATCACTTAGTCAACTAGTTGACCAATTGGACCAAAGTCAACACTAGCTCAATTTATGTCAAAATCACACCTTAAGGCTACATTGGACCAATTGGAGCCCCACCATGGACCAACCAATGTTGGGCGAGGTTAAGGGACCCATGACCCCCAAGTGGGGTCAACCCACTCACCATGGTTGACCAAAGTCCACCATGGTCAGCATAGCCTATTAAGGGGAATTTCAAGCCTAATTGAATGGGACCCAACCCCAATTAATTAATCTTACTCATGGACCTAAGTCATGTCCAATCAGCCCTAGGACTGAACCCTAATATGAGTTTGATTAATCAATGGAGGGGGGGGGGGGACCAAAAGCTTGATCAAAAAGGCTTAAAGCATAAAGAAAAAAAGCTAAGAGCATTCCCCTCCTCTACACTCCTCCCCCAATCAGTATTGGACCCTTCCCTGATTGCTGGGGGTCTGACCTTGACACAGGTGGAAGCAAGGGGGCAGCTGGAGAAGGAGGATGGCAGCAATAGGCACGACCGAGGAGGCTCAAGTTCAAAACCATCCATAAAGGCCTCATCATCCCAATCCAACCCCACACAAGCTTCAGGAGGTCGAGAGCAGACGGGAACACCCCTTGGATCAGAGCTTTTGGTGTAGAATCGCGGCTGTGAGCAGGATCGCCGGAGCTAAGCTTTTCCATGGCAAACCGCCGCCGGAGCCGCCGCCACGCGCCGTTAGTGGTTCGTTTCTCCTCCCCTCCCCCCATGCTAGCTTCTCATCACAAAACATTGAAGGATCGGGCTCAATTGAGCCCGAATCCACTCGTCGATTTCCTGAAAATTGGCTCAAATCAAGCCACCCAGGCTCGCCGGAAAACGCCCCCTCATGCAGCCATGTCGCCGGGAGCTGTAGCCCCGACCACCACGAAGGTGGTGGCGGTGGTGGCCACTAGGTGGCCGGGAAATGGGGGAGAAAGTCGGCCCAGTGCGGTTGAATCCTGGCCGTCGGCTAAAGGAGGAAGACGACGCGCCTGCCCTTGATCTGCGTCAAGATCTGTGCAGATCTCGTTTATTCTTGGATTTAATTAATTCAAAAGCTATGATATTCTGCCTTATTCATTCAGCCCTCTTAAATAATTAATTAAGGCCTCTTAATTGCCGATTTAGAAAATGTGCCCAACATGAAAGTTGTAGGCCTTGGTCTTAACTTTCATTTGGCCTTGAGTTTAGGTCATTTGGTGACCTACAGCTCCCTAGGGAGCTGTCTTACTAGGACTGGTCCTACACTAGGTCAGTCCATTAGAAAAATTACCTAGGTCAAACCCTTCAAGCTTTGGAGCTGTGCTTTTAACCATGGGTTGGTATACTCTAGGGACACCCCCTGCCAAAGGGACAGCCCTTGGTGGACATGTTTACCTAGAGTTTTAGTGGTAGATAAAATATTCAAATTAAGTTGATTTTTGGGGCATGTGATATCCAAATGACACCAAACTTTGGTGGCATACTCTTTGGTACATGGGTAGTGCTTACCTAAAATTTCACTCCATTTGAAGTTGATTTGATATGCAAAATTGGAAACCCTAATGAGGGCCTTTAATGGTCAAATTAGGGTTTAGGTCATTTTGAGGAGTAGAGTGTATTAGCTTCCTCCTATCATGATGGTGTCAACGTATGGATATACAAATGCTGTTGTCACACCCTAATGGTCCATTTGGAGCCTTTAGGGTGGTTTGACCTAAAACCCTAAGGGTAAACACTTAAGGGTGCCAAGATGGGATTTGTGAAGGACATAGGACCCAATGTTCTAGCCTTGGCTCAGAACTTTGTGGATATGTTTGTAAGGGCATAAAATGTCTTAGGTAATTTAATGGGAATTTCTAGAGGCATCTAAGTACTTTTCTTCCTAATAATTGAAATTGCCACCTTTTCCTTAATAAAATAAAATGCAAGGTCTTATGACCTTGTATGACTTTGATATACTATCAGTGGCTGTATTAGGGTGAAATAAGGCTATGGCAATTTTGTTATGAGTTATGGAAGCATTATTCCTTGTATAGGAAGTTTTAAGTACTTGCTAGCTTAAGGGAATTTAATCTTTTTAAAATATCAAATCATGGGGCAATGATGTGATACTTGGCTATCTGTAGTTAGGGGTTAATATATGCCCATGATAATTGTTTGGAAGCTTGTTGAATTATATTTCTTGTACCTTATGTAGAAATTGGAGTTTACACCACTTGAGTATTAAATCTTTTTAAAATATCAAATCATGGATCAATGATGTGATACTTGGTTATCTGTAGTTTTAGGTTAATATATGCCCATGATAAGTATTTGGAAGCTTGTTGAATTATATTTCTTGTACCTCATGTAGAAATTGGAATTTACACCACTTGAGTATTAAATCTTTTTAAAATATCAAATCATGGGGCAATGATGTGATACTTGGTTATCTGTAGTTTTAGGTTAATATATGCCCATGATAATTATTTGGAAGCTTGTTGAATTATATTTCTTGTACCTCATGTAGAAATTGGAATTTACACCACTTGAGTATTAAATATTTTTAAAATATCAAATCATGGGGCAATGATGTGATACTTGGTTATCTGTAGTTTTAGGTTAATATATGCCCATGATAATTATTTGGAAGCTTGTTGAATTATATTTCTTGTACCTCATGTAGAAATTGGAATTTACACCACTTGAGAATTAAATCTTTTTAAAATATCAAATCATGGGGCAATGATGCGATACTTGGTTATCTGTAGTTTTATGTTAATATATTCCCATAACAACAGTTTGGAAGCGTGTAGATTTATATTTCTTGTATCTCATGTAGAAATTGATAATTGCCACCTTTGGATGTTTAATCATTTTAAAATATCAAATCACATGGTAATGACACAATAATTTGGCAGAGGACTCTATGTCGCCATATGGACACTTGGTAATTTTTGTAGAATTTGCAGAAGTGAGATACTATTTTTCCTAATTATTGTGGCATTTTGGTAATTATACAATTATGATGATATAGTAGGCCAAATGACATCCTAGGGTCTAGATACTCAGTGAACCAACATGATATGGAATGTTTTCTTACTGATAATTCTCATGTAGCATGAAGAGTCTTTTTGAGGGTAGTTCATGTGTAATTTGACTTAAGACCTTAACTACTTTAAATTAAAATAAATACCAAATTAATATGGAAAATTATGAAAATTGGACCATACCTTATTAAGGTCAGTTGGAGCCTAGGATAATTATACCAGACCCTGGAGATGAGTTTTTAGAAGGATTCCCTTATGAGATTGATGTGGAGTTATACCCAATCAGTAAATGAGTTATAGCACACCATGATTCAAGGAGGTATGTCCAACCCAATTGGGTCAGACGGTTGTTGAGTTAAATCACACTAAGCATATGAAATGATGAGGGTGAACCAAATGTTAACCACCAACTAAAGTAATTGTCTTGAGGAGGATGGTGGGGTTGAGCCCATTGATCCGTAGTACCGTTAGGGACCCCTTACGGAGTACACCGCGGGAAGTCCAAGATTCACCCTAAATGCATCGCTAACTAATTTGTAGGCAAGAGTAGCCTAATTAGATCAGCAATCTAGTATGGATCTTTTTTGAGGAGGAGATGGGTTGGTTCAACTTGTGAGTTAGTCCCTGGGCCGGAAGCTCGGGTGGACATGTTAAGCACCTGTTACTTAATCAAATAGTGGCGAGTCTTTGGTACTAGGCTAGTCGTGTCACCGACGATAGTACGTTGACTCAGGTGAGGGTGAGGTTATAGGGCCGGTAGGTTTGTGTACCGCGGTCCGGAAGACAATCCCTAATAACCCACCCCGACCTTAAAGTTAGGTGGATTCCAGCAAGAGTACGCAGGAGCTCCGCTGTTGTGTTCTTAGCATTGAGGCGTACATGATGTCTAGGCTTGGTAGTGACTATACCCGCCTAGGATGTGGAGTGCTTGATCCACTACCACGGTGAGCCACGACGGTCGGTACCCGAACGGTTGGCTTCCTTTCAAACAAAATGGGAACTATAAAGGTCTGCGCGCATAGAGTCGTGTGGGTGAGTTACATTGCATAAACACATTAAGACATCATAATCATAACATAACATAACATACACAATAGCATACCCCCCATCATATAAATTAGTATGGGCTCCTTTATATGATGGGTTACCTGGACATCTTAACTTATATGTCGTATGGGCGTTCATATAAGTTAAGGTACGAATCTTTGACGGTAGCTTAGATTTACTTACCGCATTGCATTTTCTTTCTATTTACTGCTTACTTCATTGCTCTACTTTACTGCCTTATACTTGCACTATACTGCTAGCTAGATCTTACTGCTTTACTTATACCTGCTAGAGTACTGCCATGTCACCATCTTCTTGTTTACCCCTTTGTTTGTCCTCTGCTTCTTCCTCCCGCTCGGTACCTAGGAGTCGTGGAGGGATGCGAGGACAAAATGACTTAGTCTTTATGACTAACGGTCGGTGTGACCACATGAGTCCAAGGAGACGGAGTTGTCCCGCGCGCAGCAGGACGAGATGGCAGGACCTAAGCAGCAGATGCAGCGCACTACCACGACGCCACAGGTTGATGATTAGATAGTTAGACTTCCGCATTTTGAGAGATTTTGTTGTAGACTTCCGCATGTTGTAGAGAGAGAGAGATAGTACATTATTTTGGATATGTATCGGGCATAAGCCCCTTTTGCTTGTACCTCTCTTTTGGACTTTCTGTATACATTATATATATATGATGCTGTGATTGTGGACATGCCTTCATTTATGTACTTACCTTTCTGGCATATTTTACTTATGATCGTATAACCGGCAGGGTTGGTGCTGAGTGGTGTTAGCCAACCCGAGTGTTGGTGACACCGCAAGGAAATGATTCTGGGCGAAGGTCCACCTCAACCGTGCGATACGGGAGAGGTTCGAGTTTTCAAGTACCCGAACGGGTTTTGGAAAAGGAGATCTTACAAATGGTATCACTGAACGAACAATCTTAAGAGAACAGTCCACTACATACTGGGTCACCCCGCGCGAGCTTAGTTTGCGGACAAACTAGGCAGCGGAAGCTATGGTGTGCCCATGTATGGAATCACATGAAATAGTCCAATAACCAATAAGTAAGGCCCAATTTTTTGACTAAATCCCTATCTTTTGTTGGCCGCAGTGAGCATGGAGCCTCATGTCAGCATTCCTCCCCCTCCGACTACCACTACTTTTCTGCAGTCAGAGTTGGGACAGACGTTAGGAGCCATCCTAGAGACCTTCAGGGCCAAGTCCGTCCCGACACCACTTCCAAACCCGAGAGCGAACTGGCTGAGCACCTTCAGAGGTCTTTCCCCACCGACTTACCGAGGGACAGAGGATGCAGTGAAGACTGAGGAATGGCTGGACATTATTCAGGAGATGCTGGCCGGCATCGGTTGCCCGATCGGCAAGGTGGTATTTTTGGCAGTATCAGCTCTTGAGGTACATGCCAAGAGGTGGTGGAAGTCACTACTGGAGACCACTTTCAGAGATGGGGAGTACTCAGATATCTCTTGGGACAAGTTTAGTACCACATTCCTGGAGCACTTCATATCTAGCACGGACAGGGACGAGCTGGAGGAGAGGTTTCTACGCCTCACTCAGGGGACACGCTTGGTGATTGAGTACCAGAGAGAGTTTTCCCATTTAGCCAGGTTTGTGAGGTCTCATGCCCCAGATGATCGTGCCCTTGCGAAGAGATTATACAAGGGACTTCGAGACCCGATGAGACAGGCACTCTTGTTTGTTTCTGAGGGCAACCTGACTCAGATCATCGAGACAGCAAAGAAGCTAGAGGCAGATCAGATCGGTTTGCAGGGCAGAGTGAAGAGGCCAGCTGAGGCCATGTACCGGGGGGAGAGCAGCAGAGGCTCACAGCGGGGCAGAGTTATGAGGCACCGGAGGGGTGGGGGACGTCCTCGTCCTCAGACTGCACCAGTGCAGCAGCAGCCCCAGCCCTTACTAGCCCCACAGCCTCTACGTACCTGGGGGCCCCAGAGATTTGATGACCGGGGATGTGCTCCAGTGGTGTGCTTTGAGTGCAACCAGCCAGGTCACGTCAAGGCCCATTGCCCTCGACGATTCCCTCCACCTACTCCTCCACCACCAGCAGCACCTCCGGCAGCCCCTCCAGCACATCGGGGCCGAGGGCGAGGACGGGGTAGAGGCAGGGGAAATCACGGCAGAGGGAGGCATCAGGAGCAGGCTTACGCCTTGGATCTTGCACAACCGAGGAACCCGGAGGATGTTATTGCAGGTTATTTAATGCTTTCAGTACTTTAAATTATTACTGCTTAAATTCACCTACATTCTTTTTTTTTTACCTTCTAGTTTAGAAAATTAAACAAACAACCCATTTTCCCAGGCATTATAGTGGTGTGTGGCAAGCCCGTCCACACCCTATTCGATACGGGTGCCTCGCATAACTTTGTCTCCGAAGACTTTGTTAAAGGCTTGGAGCAGATCCATTATTACATGGGACCCACCAGGAGGGTGTGCCTCCCCAATAGATCAGAGATCGAGACGACGGCCAAGTGCACCTTGAAGGTGACCATCGACGGTCTAACGCTCGATGCTCTAGCTTCGGTGTTAAAGCTCGCGGACTTCGACCTTATCTTGGGCATGGCGTGGCTCGCGGGGAACCACACCCACATAGACTGCCAACAAAAAGAGTGGTGGTGCGGCACGATACCACCTCCGCGACATTCGAAGGTATTGAGCCGATCTCCCGCTCTTCTTTATCTTCTGTCTAGGTAGTCAAGGCCCACGAGCAGGGCGACGAGGTTTATCTTGTGTGCTTCAAGATGGCGGAGGTGGAGGCCTCCTTATCAGACATTCCTATAGTACGGGACTTCTCCGACGTATTCCCAGAGAAGTTGCCCGGACTGCCGCCGCATCGAGAGGTAGATTTTCCGATTCAGTTGGTGCTGGGAGCGAGGCCCGTGTCTCGGGCACCGTACCGCATGGCACCCAAGGAGCTAACAGAGTTTAGGGTGCAGTTGAAGGAGCTGGTAGATGCGGATTTCGTCAGGCCGAGCTCTTCACCTTGGGGAGCGTCGATGTTATTTGTAAAGAAGAAGGATGGGACGTTCAGACTATGTATAGATTATCGGGAACTCAACAGACTGACCGTGCGGAACACCTATCCGCTACCAAGGATTGACGAGTTAGTCGATCAGTTGCAGGGAGCTCACTGATTCTCCAAGCTTGACTTGAGATCAAGGTACTATCAACTACGGATCCGAGAGGAGGACATACCGATGACAGCTTTCAGTTCCCGGTATGGATTGTATGAGTTCACGGTGATGCCCTTTGGGCTCACTAATGCCCCCTCAGCTTTCATGTGCATGATGAACAGGGTGTTCGAGGCCTTTCTCGACATCTTCGTTATCGTGTTCATCGACGACATTCTAGTGTATTCCAGAACGGAGGAGGAGCATGTTGGGCAGCTGGCCCTAGTATTGAGTAAGCTGAGAGAACACCAGATGTACGCGAAGTTCTCCAAGTATCAGTTTTGGCTACGGGAGGTGGCTTTTCTGGGGCACATCATTAGTGGAGAAGGTCTGGCAGTGGATCCGGCGAAAATGCGGGCCGTTCAGGAGTGGCCTCGACTGCAGTCAGCTTCAGATGTGCGGAGCTTTCTGGGACTGGCAGGCTATTACCGGAAGTTTGTGGAGGGGTTCTCCAGGATTTCCCTTCCGCTCACTTCTTTGACCAAGAATGTTGCCCCATTCGTCTGGTCTCCGTAGTGTGAGGCGGCCTATTTGGAGCTGAAGGGACGACTCACCTCTTCCCCCATCCTTGCGCTTCCATCTGGAAAGGAAGGATTTCAGGTTTATACGGACGCATCATTTCAGGGGTTGGGAGCAGTGTTGATGCAGCATGGTCACGTGATCGCGTACGCTTCCCGTCAGTTGAAGGTACTCGAGAGGAACTACCCAGTACATGACCTCGAGCTCGGAGCGGTCATCTTTGCCTTGAAGACCTGGAGGCACCACCTTTATGGGGTTCATTGTGAGATCTTCTCAGACCACAAGAACCTCAAGTATATTGATACGCAGAAGGACTTGAACCTACGTCAGCGGAGGTGGTTAGAGTTCTTGTGTGACTACACGTACACATTGCATTACCACCCAGGCAAGGCCAACACCGTAGCGGATGCTTTGAGCAGGAGAGGAGGTGCACCAGGAGCAAAGAGCCGTGTGACGCCTATGGAGTTGATTCAGGCTTTGGAGGACATGCACATCACAGTTGTATCCAGGGCCGACCCCGAGACGTATATGGAGTATCTAGCATCCTTGAATATCGTGTGCGATATTCGGGACCTCATTCGGGAGGCACAGTTGCAGGACCTTGCCTTCGAGCCAGTATTCAGATCGTTGGCGGACGGCGTGGCAGGGGACTATTCGTGGAGGGAGGATCTTATTCACCATCGAGACCGAGTCTACGTCCCAGCTGGAGGAGGTATTAGAGAGGAGGTGCTCAGGGAGGCTCATTGCTCTCATTATTCGGTGCATCCAGGGATCACGAAGATGGCAGCAGACCTCCGGAAGATTGTGTTTTGGCCAGGGATGTAGAGAGATATTATCCAGTATGTGACGCACTGCGTGGGCTGCCAGCGCGTGAAGGCGGAGTGCAGGAGCCCAGGAGTATTGTTACAGCCGTTACCAGTACCTGAGTGGAAGTTTGAGGACATATCGATGGACTTCGTGCATGGTATACCTCGCTCCCTCTCTGGAAATGACTCGATATGGGTGATAGTGGACAGACAGACGAAGGTAGCTCGGTTTATTCCGGTGCAGAAGGGGGGTCCGGTCGGTGACCTTGTAAGGGTGTTTGTGGAGCAGGTGGTCAGATATCACGGGGTGCCCAAGACGATTGTTTCAGATAGAGACGGAAAACTTCACTTCGAGGGAGTGGAAGGCGGTCCAGGCTTACTTGGGATCCCGGTTGACATTTAGCACGATGTTCCATCCACAGACTGACCGTCAGACTGAGCGCACCAACCGGACTATGGAGGACCTTCTACGTCTGTGCATTTTGGATACTGGCAAGCCCTGGGAGAGACTGTTGCCTTTGATAGAGTTTTCCAATAACAACAGTCCCCAGGCTAGCATTGGGATGGCACCTTATGCCGCATTGTATGGGAGGATGTGCCGCACACCACTTTCCAGGATCCAGAACGAGGACCTGAGGTCGTTGGGTTCAGATTACATTGAGGAGACGGATGCGCAGGTGAGATTGATCAGGGAGCGGATGCTGGAGGCCCAGAGCAGACAGGCGAAGTACTATGATGCGAGGCATCGTATGGTGGAGTTCCAGGTGGGGGAGCGTGTGTTCTTGAAGATTCAACCTATGCACAGGGTTTCTCGAGTGCGGGGGGCATAAGAAGCTCAGTCCTCGGTACGTGGGGCCTTATTTGATCCTGGAGCGGATCGGTCATTTGGCGTACAGACTAGAGCTACCGCCAGAGTTGGAGAACCTGCATGACGTCATCCACGTCTCTTCGCTTCGGAGAGCCCTGCTTTGTCCTGAGCAGCATGTTACATCTACATCAGGCCCAGTGGCACCCGATCGGTCAGTCCTACTAGAGCCCATCCGGATCGACGATACAAAGGTCCGAGTCCTGCGGCAGAAGAGTGTACCGTTGGTGAAGGTGTTGTGGTCCAACCACGGGCGAGAGGAGCACACATGGGAGCCCATGGACCTCATGCAACAACGCTACCCGGAACTCTTCACTTTAGGTACAACCTAAACCTCCTTGCAAATTTCCTTTACCTTATATTGCGTAGAACCCGTAGACCCGATCTTAAATTTTGGGGACGAAATAATTTTTTTGTTTATTAGGATTTGTAACATCCCCAATCCTTCTAGACCCATTGTAAATGATAGGGCATAAGGGTGAGGTGAGTGGCCTCAAGGGCCTTAGGCTAGGGTAGAAATTGCTAAGTGCACTCCAAAGCTCAAAAACTAACCTAACCCTAAGCCCCTCAACTAAGTCAATTAGGGTTCAACTGACTCTCAAATGTTCAAATTGACCTTAGCACCACACTCTAAACACTTTGAGGAACTCATTGGACCCAAAAGCCCCATCACTTGGTCAACCAGTTGACCAATTGGACCACAGTCAACTCTAGCTCAATTTAGGTCAAAATCACACCTTAAGGCTAAATTGGACCTATTGGATCCCCACCATGGACCAACCAATGTTGTGTGAGGTTAAGGGACCCATGACCCCCAAGTGGGGTCAACCCACTCACCAAGGTTGACCAAAGTCCACCATGGTCAGCATAGCCTATTAAGGGAAATTTCAAGCCTAAATTGAATGGGACCCAACCCAAATTAATTAACCTAACTCATGGACCTAAGTCAAGTCCAATCAGCACTAGGACTGAACCCTAATATAGAGTTTGATTAATCAATGGAGGGGGGACCAAAAGCTTGATCAAAAAGGCTTAAAGCATAAAGCAAAAAGCAAAAAGCTAAAAGCATTCCCCTCCTCTACCCTCCTCCCCCAATCAGTCTTGGAACCTTCCCAGATTGCTGGGGGTCTGACCTTCCAGGTGGAAGCAAGGGGCCAGCTGGTGAAGGAGGATGGCAACAATAGGCACGACCGAGGAGGCTCAAGTTCAAAACCATCCATAGAGGCCTCATCATCCCAATCCAACCCCACCACAAGCTTTAGGAGGTCGAGAGCAGACGGGAACACCCCTTGGAGCAGAGCTTTTGGTGGAGAATCGCGGCTGTGAGCAGGATCGCCGGAGCTAAGCTTTTCCATGGCAAACCGCCGCCGGAGCCGCCGCCACGCGCCGTTAGTGGTTCGTTTCTCCTCCCCTCCCCCATGCTAGCTTCTCATCACAAAACATTGAAGGATCGGGCTCAATTGGCCCGAATCCACTCGTCGATTTCCTGAAAATCAGCTCAAATCAAGCCACCTAGGCTCGCCGGAAAATGCCCCCTCCGGCCGCCATGTCGCTGGGAGCTGTAGCCCCGACCACCACGAAGGTGGTGGCGGTGGTGGCCGGCCGTGGTGGCCACTAGGTGGCTGGGAAATGGGGGAGAAAGTCGGCCCAGCGCGGTTGAATCCTGGCCGTCGGCTCAAGGAGGAAGACAACGTGCCTGCCCTTGATCTGCGTCAAGATCTGTGCAGATCTCGTTTATTCTTGGATTTAATTAATTCAAAAGCTATGATATTCTGCCTTATTCATTCAGCCCACTTAAATAATTAATTAAGGCCTCTTAATGGCCGATTTAGAAAAAGTGCCCAACATAAAAGTTGTAGGCCTTGGTCTTAACTTTTATTTGGCCTTAAGTTTAGGTCATTTGGTGACCTACTGCTCCCTAGGGAGCTGTTTTACTAGGACTGGTCCTACACTAGGTCAGTCCATTAGATAAATTACCTAGGTCAAACCCTTCAAGCTTTGGAGATGTGCTTCTAACCATGGGTTTGTATACCCTAGGGGCACACCCTGCCAACGGGACAGCCCTTGGCGGACAATTTTACCTAGAGTTTTAGTGGTAGATAGAATATTCAAATTAAGTTGATTTTTGGGGTATGTGATGTCCAAATGACACCAAACTTTGGTGGCATACTCTTTGGTACATGAGTAGTGCCTACCTAAAAGTTCACTCCATTTGGAGTTGATTTGATATGGAAAATTGGAAACCCTAATGAGGTCCTTTAAGGGTCAAATTAGGGTTTAGGTCATTTTGAGGAGTAGAGTGTATTAGCCTCCTCCCATCATGATGGTGTGAAGGTATGGGTATACAAATGTTGGTGTCACACCCTAATGGTCCCTTTGGAGCCTTTAGGGTGGTGTGACCTAAAACCCTAAGGGTAAACCCTTAAGGGTGCCAAGTTGGGATTTGTGAAGGACATAGGACCCAATGTTCTTGCCTTGGCTCAGAACTTTGTGGATATGTTTGTAAGGGTATAAAATGTCTTAGGTAATTTAATGGGAATTTCTAGAGGCATCTAAGTACTTTTCTTCCTAATAATTGAAATTGCCACCTTTTCCTTAATAAAATAAAATGCAAGGTCTTATGACCTTGTATGACTTTGATATACTATCAGTAGCTGTATTAGAGTGAAATAAGGCTATGGTAATTTTGTTATGAGTTATGGAAGCATTATTCCTTGTATAAGAGGTCTTAAGTACTTGCTAGCTTAAGGGAATTTAATCTTTTAAAAATATCAAATCATGGGGCAATGATGTGATACTTGGCTATCGGTAGTTAGGGGTTAATATATGCCCATGATAATTGTTTGGAAGCTTGTTGAATTATATTTCTTGTACCTTATGTAGAAATTGGAGTTTACACCACTTGAGTATTAAATCTTTTTAAAATATCAAATCATGGGGCATGATGTGATACTTGGTTATCTGTAGTTTTAGGTTAATATATGCCCGTGATAATTATTTGGAAGCTTGTTGAATTATATTTCTTGTACCTCATGTAGAAATTGGATTTTACACCACTTGAGTATTAAATCTTTTTAAAATATCAAATCATGGGGCAATGATGTGATACTTGGTTATCTGTAGTTTTATGTTAATATATGCCCATGACAACAGTTTGGAAGCTTTTAGATTTATATTTCTTGTATCTCATGTAGAAATTGATAATTGCTACATTTGGATGTTTAATCATTTTAAAATATCAAATCACATGGTAATGACACAATAATTTGGCAGAGGACTCTATGTCGCCATATGGACACTTGGTAATTTTTGTAGAATTTGCAGAAGTGAGATACTATTTTTCCTAATTATTGTAGCATTTTGGTAATTATACAATTATGATGATATAGTAGGCCAAATGGCATCCTAGGATCATGATACTCAGTGAACCAACATGATATGGAATGTTGTCTTACTGATAATTCTCATGTAGCATGAAGAGTCTTTTTGAGGGTAGTTCATGTGTAATTTGACTTAAGGCCTTAACTACTTTAAATTAAAATAAATACCAAATTAATATGGAAAATTATGGAAATTGGACCATAGCTTATTAAGGTCAGTACGAGCCTAGGATAATTATACCAGACCCTGGAGATGAGTTTTTAGAATGATTCCCATATGGGATTGATGGATAGTTCTATTTGGTGGTCTGCGTTTAGTAAAAATAGAATTTTGAGTTTTTGACAATTCAGATCCCTAAGTAGTGGATAGGAGTTATACCCAATCAGTAAATGAGTTTTAGCACACCATGATTCAAGGAGGTACGTCCAACCCAATTGGGTCAGACGGGTGTTGAGCTAAATCACACTAAGCATATGAAATGATGAGGGTGAACCAAATGTTAACCACCAACTAAAGTAATTGTCTTGAGGAGGATGGTGGGGTTGAACCCATTGATCCGTAGTACCGTTAGGGGCCCCTTACGGAGTACACCACGGGAAGTCCAAGATTCACCCTAAATGCATCGCTAACTAAATTGTAGGCAAGAGTAGCTTAATTAGATCAGCAATCTAGTATGGATCTCCTTTGAGGAGGAGATGGGTTGGTTCAACTTGTGAGTTAGTCCCTGGGCCGGAAGCTCAGGTGGACATGTTAAGAACCTGTTACTTAATCAAATAGTGGCAAGTCTTCAGTATTAGGCTAGTCGTGTCACCGATGATAGTACGTTGACTCAGGTGAGGGTGAGGTTAGAGGGCCGGTAGGTTTGTGTACCGCGGTCCGGAAGACAATCCCAAATAACCCACCCCGACCTTAAAGTCTGGTGGATTCCAGCAAGAGTACGCAGGAGCTCCGTTGTTGTGTTCTTAGCGTTGAGGCGTACATGAGGTCTAGGATTGGTAGTGACTATACCCGCCTAGGATGTGGAGTGCCCGATCCACTACCACTGTGAGCCACGACGGTCGGTACCCGAAAGGTGGCTTCCTTTCAAACAAAATGGGAACTATAAAGGTCTGCGCGCATAGAGTCGTGTGGGTGAGTTACATTGCATAAACACATTAAAACAACATAATCATAGCATAACATAACATACACATTAGCATACCCCCCATCATATAAATTAGTATGGGCTCCTTTATATGATGGGTTACCTAGACATCTTAACTTATATGTCGTATGGGCGTTCATATAAGTTAAGGTACGAATCTGTGACGGTAGCTTAGATTTACTTACCACACTGCATTTTCTTTCTATTTACTGCTTACTTCATTGCTCTACTTTACTGCCTTATACTTGCACTATACTGCTAGCTAGATCTTACTGCTTTACTTATACCTGCTAGAGTAGTGCCATGTCACCATCTTCTTGTTTACCCCTTTAGTTGTCCTCCGCTTCTTCCTCCCGCTCGGTACCTAGGAGTCATGGAGGGAGGCCAGGACAAAACGACTTAGTCTTTATGACTAACGGTCGGTGTGACCGCAGGAGTCCGAGGAGACGGAGTTGTCCCGCGCGCAGCAGGACGAGATGGCAGGACCTGAGCAGCAGATGCAGTGCACTACCACGACGCCACAGGTTGATGATTAGATAGTTAGACTTCCGCATTTTGAGAGCTTTTGTTGTAGACTTTCGCATGTTGTAGAGAGAGAGAGAGAGATAGTACATTATTTTGGATATGTATCGGGCATAAGCCCCTTTTGCTTGTACCTCTCTTTTGGACTTTCTATATACATTATATATATATGATGCTGTGATTGTGGACATGCCTTCATTTATGTACTTACCTTTTTGGCATATTTTACTTATGATCGTATAGCCGGCAGGGTTGGTGCTGAGCGGTGTTAGCCAACCCGAGTGTTGGTGACACCGCAAGGCAGCGATTCTGGGCGAAGGTCCACCTCAATCGTGCGATAAGGGAGAGGTTCGAGTTTTCAAGTACCCGAATGGGTTTTGGAAAAAGAGATCTTACATGTGACCCCATGTGTCAGATGTATTTTCAAAAATACTTGGTCTCTTGCCTGGAACTCCACCTTACGATGTCGCGCATCGTAATATTTAATTTGTCTTCTCTGCGCCTCTAGCATCCGATCACGTATCAACCGTATTTGGACGTTCGTGTCTTCAATATATTCCGACCTCAGCGCCTTCAGGTCCTCATCCTGAACCCAAGATAGAGGGGTCCAAGATTTTCTGCCATAGAGGGCTTCGTAAGGAGCCATGCCAATACTGGATTGTTGGCTATTATTGTATGAGAATTCGACGAGTGGCAGCAGCCTTTCCCACGGTTCCCCACTATCTAATATGCATAACCTTAGCAAATCCTTCATAGTCCGGATGGTTCGCTCTATTTTCCCGTCAGTCTAAGGGTGGAATGTGGTGCTGAACTTCAGTTGTGATCCTTGATATGCTTAAACCACCTTCCATTCCATTGACGTAAATCGACCGTCTCGATCCGACATGATTGATCTAGGTACTCTGTGGTATCTGACGAATTGTTCCACAAACAACTGTACTAGGACACTGTCAGGAGCTCCCTTTTTGATGGGAATGAGTCTAGCCACCTTTGTCAACCTGTCCACAATGACCCAGACGGAGTGATGCTCGGAGCGGGAGTGAGGTAACCCGTGTACAAAGTCCATGGAGATGTCCTCAAACTTCAACTCCGGCACCGACAATGGCTGTAATAATCTTGTGGGTCTTTTGCACTCGGTCTTTACTAGTTGACACGACTCACAATGGGTTTCAAAATGGACAATATCCCTCTTCATCCCAGGCCAATACATCATTCTTTTTATGTCTGCAGTCATCTTGGTGATCCCGGGGTGTACTGAATATCTACTATGATGAGCTTCTGTCAGAATATCTTCCTGTAGGTTAATCCCTACTGGTATGTAAGTTCTACCCCAAAAATGCATGATGTCATCCTTCAATGAATAATGCCATGTGGTACCTGATTCCAAGGCCTTGAAGACCGGTTCTAATTCTGCATCACATCTCTGTGCAGCTTTGGTCCGGTCCCAGATGTCACAAACTAAGCTCATCGAGGCTATATATTCCTGGTAGACCTTTGGGTCATCTCTGGATACTAGAGAGATATGTATGTTGTCCAGCGTCTGTACTAGTTCCATGGACATTAGCTGAGGTTCCTTGTCTGATGTACTAGCCCTCCTACTGAGTGCATCTGCCACCATATTTGCTTCATCGGGATGGTAGTGCATCGTGTACTGATAATCACACAAAAACTCTACCCATCTCCTCTGCCGGATGTTTAAATCCTTCTGAGTGTCTATATATTTCAGGTTCTTATGATCCTGAATGATGTCATAGTGAACCCCATATAAGTAGTGTCTCCAAATTTTTAGTGCAAAAGTCACGGCTCCCATCTCTAGGTCATACACCGGATAGTTCTGCTCGTGCTTCTTCAATTGTCATAAAGCGTAAGCAATGACATTTTCGTACTGCATTAAGACTGATGCCATTCCCTGGTACGATGCATTGGTATACACTTGAAATCCTTCCTTCCCAAATGGAAGTGCAAGGATCGGTGCGGAGATGAATCTACTTTTTATCTCTTGGAAAGTTGCTTCACACCGCGGAGTCCTTACGAACCGTACATCTTTCTTTGTCAGTGTCGTGAGAGGGTGGGCAATCCGGGAGAATCCTTCTACAAACTTCCGGTAGTATCTGGCAAGTCCTAGGAAACTCCACATGTCTGGCGCTATTTTTAATTGAGGCCAGTCTCGCACTGCCCGAATCTTCACCGGATCCACCGCCAATCCGGCCCCGCTGATGATATGCCCTTGGAAGGCCACTTCCTTAAGCCAGAATTGGCACTTGCTAAACTTAGCATATAATTTATGCTCTTTAAACCTTTCTAGCACGAGCGTCAGATGTTGTGTGTGTTCCTCTTTTGTCCTTGAGTAAATCAGTATATCATCTATGAACACGACAACGAAGACATCCAAGTAGACTTCGAACACACATTTCATTAGGCTCATGATTGCGGAGGGGGCATTCGTGAGTCCAAAGGGCATTATCGTGAACTCGTAGAGACCATACCGACTGCTGAAGGCCATCTTCAGAATATCTTCTTCTTGAATCTGTAGTTGGTAATATCCCAATCTTAAATCTAGTTTTGAAAACCAATGCACTCCTTCCAATAGGTCAAACAACTCGTTGGTCTGGGGTAGAGGATAAATGCTTCGCACAGTTAATCTGTTGAGCTCCTGGTAGTCGATGCACAATCGAAGAGTCCTGTCCTTCTTCCTTACAAACGGCACCGGAGCTCCCCATGGTGACAAACTCGGCCTGACAAACCCTGAGTCTACTAACTTCAGTAGTTGGATGCAGAACTCTGCCAACTCCTTTGGGGCCAACCGGTAGGGTGCCCTAGATGCGGGCCTAGCTCCTGACACTAATTGAATATAAAAAATTTTCCCTGTGTGGCGGTAACCTGGGTATTTTTTCTGGAAATACGTCAGGAAATTTTTGAACTACAGGAATATCGGTTAGGGAACTAAATTTTGGCCGGGGGGGGATCGTCGCCTGAGTGGGGACGTTTACCAGAGGTTACATAAGAAAAGGGGGTTTGATTAGAAGGGTTGGCCTAAACATCTCATTTTGATGGACAATTAACTTGATTTTTCCTATGGGCACACCATTGCTTCCGCTGCTAGTTTGTCCTCAAACTAAGCTCAGGCGGGGTTTCCTAAGGTTGTGGACTCCTTACTTTGGATCGAAGTTGGCTGAGTTGATACCAATTTGTAAGACCCTCTTTTTTTGCATTCATTCACAAGGTCTTACCGCACAGAACCACCATCTTGCGGTGGCACCATTACTCCAAATGGTCGCCGCCACAATACGCCGATCCTGCTGGCTATTCATCATATCCAGGCCAACCATAATCCCAGAATTCATATATATAACAATTCAGATGTCCACAAAAAATCACCAGATAATTAAATATAAAAGCTGTCCATCATGAGATAAACTAAAGTATGAATAATAATCATAGTACGGAAAAAGTAAAAGGCTTATGCCCGGGTAAATCACACTTTTTTAGCCTCTAGCTTGGCAAAGATGAAACACTGAGGACACTGACATGGACTAACACCCTCACGAATGTATAATTACTTGCTCTGCCCAGGGTAGATGTGAAGAGTAGGTGTCAGAAGAGTGTTGCTCACCGGTGCTCTTCCCACCTCTGCTGAGAGACCAAGTCAAGGCCTAGCCACCGTGTCCTGTACCTCCCTCCTGTTGAGGGTCTGCTCTTCCTTGTTCTCCTGTAATAATATGGTCCACCGACCATCAGTCTATAAGACTCAGCATATTCCTCACCGCCTCCACCCGCGACTCTTAGGAACCATGCGGGAGGAGGAAGCGGAGGACAACAAGGGGTAATAGAACAAAGCAGGTGACAAGGGCCTATCTAACAGGTATGTATGTATACATCAAGAATCTATTCTCTAAACACGTTCAGGGGTATTAGTACGGTATAAGGAAATCAATCAAATATAGTAACATGTTTAGAGTATATAAAAGCACAACATCATGTAAGAACAACTATAGAAGTAACACATTTAGAATATATGTAAAATGTAGTAACATCATAAAAGAGCAACTATGATAGTAACCTTAACATATATGCGTACACACAAAGCACATAAGCTAAGTGATCTGGCACTAAGGTAAACTCATCATATAAAAGAGCCCATACTAATTTATACGATGAGGTCTCTGTGTTATGCAAGTATGCTATGCTATGATGTGCATTGCAATGATGCAACTCACCCACCCGACTCTGTACGTACAGACCTTTTGTTAGTTCCCTCTGTTCGATTATGTCAACTCATGTACTCGGTTCAGACAAACAAGGTAGTGGATCGGTCTTGTCCACTTATAGGCTTATGTCACACATCTCCCAGCCTATACCTTACGTACACCCATAAGAAAAAACAGGGTATCCTTGTACTATCTGGTAAGCACCACCTCTATCCTGCTTTTCGAGTCTCCGCTCAGGTACACCCCATTGAGGCAAACAGGGGCAGTGAATTGGGTCCTCCACTCCTAGGCCAGTATGACACCTCCAAGCCTAGACCTTACATATGCTCCTAAGAACACACAGGGTATCCGCGTACTACTTGATACAACAATGCCTCTAAATGAAACACTGAGCCTACCACTCTCAGGACTAACCCGTCCTTCTAAAATACCAAGCCTACCGCTTGCAAGACTTAACCCGTCCTTGTAAAATACTGAGCCTACTGCTCGCAGGACTTAACTCATCCTTGTACCATTCCGTCCCAAATTTGGGGCGTTGTTTACTTATCAATTTCTTCTCTATTTACTACTCTTATCTATCGTTTAATTGAGCTTAGAAGCTTAGGTTTAACCTTGGACTTCCTGAGGTCTACCCGGTGAAGGGCTCGCAATGGTACTCGGAGGTACTATGGGATGACATCCAAAACCTCCCTTTCTCAAGGTATTTTGTCCTGTTGGTGGATCAAGTTTCCCTTACTTACTACTCTTGCATATCGTTTAATTGAACTTAAAAGCTTAGGGTTAACCTTGGACTTCCCGAGGTCTACCTGGTGAAGGGCTCGCAATGGTACTAGGAGGTACGATGGGGTGACATCCCGAACCTCCCTTTCTCAAAGTATATAGTCTTATTGGTAGCTACCCTTTTTATAAACCCATTACCTATCTAGTTACTCTAAAGTCCTAGGGTGGGTTGCATTAGACCGGACAATGAGTGTCGATGTTCAATTGGACATCGAGCCCTACCTTTCTTAGTGACCGCTCATTTTGCGTATCGTCAATCAATACCTACTTAAGCTCCCAATTCATACATCAAGCACACTTATACCTACTAACGGTTCAAACCTCTCATCATATCGTTGTAAACCTCGAATTGATGTTTTACTAAACGCACCCAAACCCCTTTTATTCTAATAAAGGTCACTAATGGTTAACCCTTTACACAATCTATGTCTTCATAATGACCTAGGAGTTAATAAATTCATGAACTATGGTCTAGAGTGGTCTAAATAACATAATTTTATTTTTACTATTCGCAGACTGGCATGCCTTAAGGTAAAACCCCATGTCCTACAAGTTGATCTATATGAATACTAAGTATGGGGTCATTTTAATTCCAGAGATCTGTATTGATGTCAAAGTTTTATGTAAAAAATTTCTACAATATTCCAGCAATTATAATTCATTAATTAATTTCTCAACTCGATTACTACTTTGTGAAGGAACTATGAAGTTCACTCGGTAAATAATTCTAATAAAATTTCCATGGCTTCATATTGATATAAAAAGACCTTTCACAAAACTTTATAATATTTCAACATCAAAAATTCAAGGAATTAATTTCTCAAGCTATAGGATCAAATTCTACATTGTGAAAGAAGCAAGTCATTTACTCAATGATTAATTCTAAAAAAATTCCCAGAGGTTCCTACTGGTATGAAAAGTCTACATATAAAATTCTATAACAATCCAGCAAGGATATTTCAGGTCATAAATTTCTCAAGTTATAAACTCAAATTGTATTTTGTGAAGAAAACATGTCATATACTCAATGATTAATTCTAACAAAATTCCCATAGCTTCCTACCGGTATGAAAAGTCTACATATAAAGTTCTATAACAATCCAGCAAGAATATTTCAGGTTATGAATTTCTCAAGTTATAAACTCAAATTGTACTTTGTGAAGGAAGCTTGTCATATACTCCATGATTCATTCTAACACAATTCCCAGAGATTCCTACTGGTATGAAAAGTTTATATATAAAACTCTATAACAATCCATCAAGTATATTTCAGGTTATGATTTTCTCATGTTATAAACTCAAATTATACAATGTGAAGGAAGCTTGTCATACACTCCATGATTAATTCTAACAAAATTCCTAGAGCTTCCTACCTGTATGAAAGGTCTATATATAAAACTCTATTACAATCCTGCAAGTATATTTTAGATTATGAATTTCTCAAGTTATAAAGTCAAATTGTACTTTGTGAAGAAAGCATGTCATATACTCAATGATTAAATCTAGTAAAATTCACAGAGGTACCTACTGATATGCAAAGTCTATACACAAAATTCTATAACAATTCAGCAAGTATATTTCCTATTATGAATTTCCCAAGATATAAACTCAAATTGTACTTTGTGAAGGAAGCATTCCTTATACTCAATGATTAAATCTAGAAAAATTCTCAGAGCTTTCTACTCGTATGAAAAGTCTATACACAAAATTCTATAACAGTTCAGCAAGTATATTTCCTATTACGAATTTCTTATGTTATAAACTCAAATTATACTTTATGAAGGGAGCATGTCATATACTCAATGATTAGTTATAACAAAATTCCCAGCGCTTCCTACAGGTATAAAAAGTTTATGTACAAAGTTTCACTACATTTCAGTGAGCTTTGACCCTATATTTACTCACTTGGGGTCTCTGTGACCAAATCATGTGAAGTCAACTTTCCTAGGGAAACTAACCCAAATGTTGATGATTTTCACTATAGAGTATTGTATTATAATCCTAAGTGCATGGTTTAAATTTCATGAAACTTGACCAAGGGAAAAACCTTAAAACCTCATGTAAACTATAGTGTTCCATGGTCATGTTATATGCACCCTAATTCCCTTGCACTTGCATGTGAAAAACTAACATGAAGAGTTCTAACTGAACTAAAATTTTAACCAGAGCCTATTATGTACATTACCAACCTTTCAAAGGAGATTTAGAGTGATTTGAGCCCAAATCACCCATATTATACAACACATGTGATTTATTAAATTTCTACTAAAACCATAGAAAAATGTGCCCCAAAAATTCTGATTTTTGGGCTCATAGTAGGTATAGGGTACCTTCACAAATGGTTAAATTTTCAGCCTCATAATAATTATTAGATAAAAGTTATTCACATTTTAAGGTTTGTACTTCACTAGGACAAGCCTTACTAAATCTTCCCTACAGAGAGTTGTAGGGCTCCAAATGGTGTGATCTCACTTTCTACAGATTGTAGACACAAAGAACTACAAAAGTTTTCTCTGCCTACTTTTCATTTTATGGCCTCTAAGGGCCTCAAAATTAGTGTACAATATATCTATTTCACTAGGACAAGAATCAACATTTAGTGTGACCAAAAATGAAGGTTTCCTATGACTCATTAAACCATGGATCCATTCATATGCAAGAACCCAATTGAGCCAAAACATTCACCAGTGACTAATATACTTATAACCAACCTCCCAAAGATGATTTGGAGTGATTTGAGTCAAAATAACCTATGATATACATCATACATGATTTATTTAATTTCCACAAAAACCTTAGAAAAATGTGCCCCCAAAATTCTAATTTTTGGTTAGGAGATGTATTATATCATCATAAAGGTGTGGCTAAATTTTAGAGACTAACACCAAATAAAAAGAGCTAGGGCCACATAATACCCATTTGGGCTATATGCACCCCACACCTTAACCTTGACACAATCATGAAAGTGTGTTAGACCAATATGCAGTGGTCCAAATGGACTGAAACTTTAGCCATTGATTATATTTGGCCTGATCTACCATTCAGAGAAAACTTGAGTGGATTTGGACCATTTTAACCCTACATCTAGGCTATACAAGTAAAATGAAATGTTGTACAAATCTTATAAAAATCATTTCCAAAAATTCCCAATTTTTGGCAGAGGGTACTTTAGTGAATGATTCATGCATGCCCCAAATTTCAAGTCATTTAGAGTTATTTAACTCTCTAAATTAAATTTTAAAGGTCTAGGGGCCTATATGTACATGTCTCACCAATATGGATGCTCAGAGAGCTACAGTACTCTAAATCACCTCAAACAAATTTCTAAATTTTTTAAGACCAAAACCTACAATTTTCATTCAGGGTGTAAGTTCTGTAGAGGCCTCTAAGGTCCCTAAATAAATTCTACAAGATCCTGTAATATGTGTGACAGAATTTACATTTCTTTAATTATACCATATAATGTCTGCGATTATCAATCCATCCCAGATCTAACAGCTGGGGCTCATCGTCCCCAACAAACCAAGGGCCCAGGTGGTCCCCTCCTGGGCCGACTTTGGCCCTCGATCCTGACGAACTCTGGCCTTTTCCGGCAAAAATCCCATGCCACCGCCACCATCCGACATTTGGCCATTGAATGGTGGTGTCAGATTGGCCTGGGATGGCCAGAGATGGCCTTCGGCATGTTGCATTTTATCAGGTAGGAGAATAAAAATAGAAATGGTGAAATAAGCATTGCACAACTTGTATCGCAAGGGAAGATAATGATATCTAGCACAGATGGAGAGGGGGAGGAAACTTGCATGGGTCCTTATCATTGCTCGTGTATTTCTCTTAGAGGCCATTTGAATTACTCCAGCGATTTCCTTGAACTCACAGTCGAGCTGGGCTCGATTTCCTCAGCTAGCAGGTGGCTTTCTTCTCTCTTGTGATTCTGAAGCTGGTGGCGTGTGAAGTTTTAGCTGGGGGTGACTATTTTGTTATCAACCATTGTGGGCGGCGATTTCAACAATAGTGCACCTCTCAGCCAGCCAACCACAAGCCTCCAGCTCATGGGAATTTAATTCCTGAGCTCGAATTTCTGCCAGGGGAGGGAAGATTTGGCCCCCAATGCATTAAAGCTGGGGAGTTTCCATTAAGGTGGCCGACAAGCTCCCTTGTTTCCTCCTCCACCTCCTCTCAATCATTGCTAGCTCAGCTCCCTGTGGCCTGCATTTCTTGGGGATGTTGTGAGAAATCCAGAAAAGAAAGATTGGTGGTCAAGTGGCCACCGCTCCATGAATTCTCCTTGAATTCCTTCATGGCGGTGGCTGACCAGCACCATATGTGGGCCTCCTTCAAAGCCCCTTTGTTCTTCAGCAATTCAGTCCCCTCCTCACTCTTGTGGGCTAGATTAAGTGGGTTGAGTCCAATTGTTTTTTTGAGCTTGGGTGTGGGTTTGGGCTCACTTAACTCAAATAGGCCAAATTGGGGCTTTTGGGTTTGGGCTTGACCCAAGCTCACCCCCATCCAATGTGAATGACCCACATTGTTGCCTTAGACCCTATGAACCTATTCCAAAAGGAATTAAGTCATGGTGGGGTCATATGAGGCTTAATTGCACATAATTGCTTATAGGGGCAATTTGGGCATTTTGGTGATTTTGCCCTAATCCTCCAAAATTAAATGTGCACCTTGGTTCAATTAGGTCTCATATACTCCCCTGGGGCTTAGGAAATGTTGTTCTAGGTCAATTTGGCCAATTGTGGGTCAATTGAACCATAATGGCATAAATTGTAATTTGGGGCAATTTGGTAATTTTGCCTAATTTGCCAAAGTTGGCTTGTCCCAAGGGTCCAATGTGGACCCATTAGACTCACTAAGTGATCTTGGAGTGTTAGGGGTGATCAATTTGATCACATTGAGTCAATTGAAGGACAATTGAGGGAATTAGTTTACTTAGATCAATTGGGGCTTTTTGGTAATTGGCCCAATTTCCCAAAATTGGGCCACCCCAATGGGTCGATGTTGCCCTATTAGTGTCTCCTAATGGTCATAGTGTGGTTTGTTGTGACCAATTTGATCATATTTGGAAAAATTGAAGGTCAATTGAGGGGATTGGTACATTTAGATTAATTTCGTGTTTTTTGGGTAATTGACCTAATTTCTCAAAACTGACCTATCCTATTGGGTCCATTTTGTCTCATTTGTCTACCCTAATGTTTAGGCAGGGTGTGGTGTGGTCAATTTCACCAAACTCAGGCTAATTGACCCATACTATATTGGAGTATGTCAAGTTGGGTCTTTATATGACACTTGGCCTAGTCAGGTCAAAGGCTCTTATAATGATCAAGGGGCACCCCTTTTGATTTAAGGAACCATATATGTCACCTAACATGCCTTAATTTTTCATAGGGGTTCTTCCCATGGTTATAAGTGATGCTTGGGGTGCTTCTCCCCTTCTAGGTTTACCCTTGGATTCTCCTTAAATTGGGGTGACCCATGCTGGCTAAGTGCACACCATGGTGTTCTCCTCTTAATGAACTTGTCACCAAGGCACCCATGGTCTCTTATCTTATTTTTGTCATGAGAAAAAAATCCTAGGGGTCCAGCAGTTTGGGGGATGTTACAGGTGCAACTACAATATGTCCAGGAGGAACAACGATCCAGGATGATGGTGCTTAAGGAGATTGTGCAGTCAACAGTAGCATCCACAGATAAGTGCGATTAGTGTATTAGTTTACTTCTGCATGCAATGTTGTAGTGAGGAATTCATGTACGGGGCATAAGCCCCTATTAAAGTATTATTTGTCATACTCTATTGTATCTCATCTTGTGGAGAACTCTTTAAATTTGTTATATATATAATGTGTGATGTGGACTTGAAATATTTATACTTTTATTCTTATGATTTGTTGGTTGGCCTGGATGAAAAGAATAGCGGGCAGAATCAGTGTCTTGTGGTGGCAACCTTCTTGTGAGTGGGTGTCACCGCGAGGCGGCAGTTTTGGGTGGTAAGACCCCGGAAATGAATGCAAAAATGGGGTCTTACAGAAATTAGGGTTTATGTGATTCTATCACATTGAGCTTAAATGAGTATTTTAGGGTCAAAATTTCCTGAAATGTTATAAATCTCTGGGATTGCCTTGAGAGAGTAAGATTACACTCTATATATTTTTGGTGGAATTTTTAGAAATAATATAGACCCATATTTATTAATTATTCAAATTTCCCCAATCTACTTTATCCTATCTTTATGTAAGCTAATGTATTTAGAGCTACATGAAATTGGGTAATTAGACTTATGAGGCCATTTGTATTCTCTGAAAATTTTATCAAAATTTATTGTTGAATATTTATGATACTTTCTTCACAAGGTGGAATTTTAATGTTTTCATTGATTAATTCATAATGTTGATTTAATGAAACTGGAAAATTATGGAATTGAGTAGTTATGCTTGTGGGCTCATTATTGACCTCTTGAAATTTTATTGGATTTACTGAGTAATTATCATACTTACTTCACAAAGTGAAATCTTAGTATTTGCATTGATTAATTGATAATGTTGAACTATGGAACTAGAAAATTTCAGAACTTGGTGAGTGAGGTTATGTGATAACGATAAAGCCCTGAGAATTTTGTTATAGTTATTTTCTAAATATTTATAGTTGTTCTTTCATATTGTGGATTTAGGTGACAAATATGGTTATCCATTATTGATGAATTATTGTTACTAGAAAAAAGCAAAATTTTGCTGGAATCCATCTTTAGTTGATTTCAACATATGGAAATTTATTTACAACATTATGATAAATAATTTTAGCACATCCTTCACAAATTGAATTTAGTACCCTTGGACATTTAATTGATTTTCTGGAATTATATTAGGGAGAAAAATTATGAAATTCTATTGAACTTCATTTTGGACCATAACTAACTTCTGGAAATTTTATTAGAGTTATTATCGTATGACAAATGGTACATTATGTTCAAATCTAGTAATTCCCAGAATTATAAGAAATTATTTAAATAGGCTCATATATGATTTTATTATATGAAAATAGGAAATCTGAATGTTGACATCCATACAACTTCTGGAACTAGATTGGGCACATATTTGTTAGAAGACCATGTAGTCACCTATCTAAGTCATATTATCACACTTGATGACAATTTGGTCTGTGAATAGTAAAATTGAATTATTTGACTTAGACCCCATCTGATCATCACATATAAAATTGATGACCCCCCTGATTTCTGTATAAGAATAGATTGATTGAAGGATTAACCATTAGGGGCATATACTAGCAGTAGGGGTTGGGGTGCGTTTAGTAAAACTATCAATTCGGGAATTGACAATGATGTAATATAAGATGTGAGGAGGTCCATCAGCAATTATAAGTTTTGATTGATGTATGAATTTGGAACCATTCGGTAGGGATTGAGTGATGACACGTAAAAATAGTCGGTCATTAGAAAAGGTAGGGTTCGATGTTCAATTGAACATCAACACTCGTCTGTCTAGTCTATTTGTAATCCACCTTAGGATTTTAGAGTAACTAGAGAGGAAGTAGATATAATAGAATGGGTAGCTACCAATAAGAGTAAATATCCTGGAAAGGGATATTTGGGCTTCAGCCCATTGTATTCCCTAGTACCACTGCGTGTAAGACCCCATTTTCTCTCTACAAAACCGGGTCTTATGGCCAGAACCGCCGCTTTGTTGTGACACCAACACTTGGGAAGGTCGCCACTACAAAACGCCGATCCTGCCGGCCATATCGACCATAGAAGAAGAAAAGAATACAAATGAACAAATAAACTCAAGTCCACATCACATGAAATATAAAACCATAAGAGTAAATGTCCACGGATAATAACTGAATAAAAAGATAGTAACAATAATAAGGGCTCCTGCCCGATACATCATATCCTCACTACAAGATTACTCGCGGAAGCAAACTACTAATCACTCACTGATCCTGAGACTGATGCTCCTGTATTAGACTGGCCCACCTCCAACTGCACCGGACTCCGCTGGTGCTGTGTCTCCTAGTGCTGTTCCTCAATCCCCTAAAATGATATGGTCCACCGACCTTTAGTCAAAAAGACTAAGCCTCGTTTACCAACCCCATCCCCCGGTGGCTCCTAGGCACCGTGAGGGAGGATAAAGCGGAGGACAGCAAGGGGTATAGAAAAAAGCAGATGACGACGGATCTAGTCTATAGAAAATGTCTACCACTATATAGTGTATATATATAAACGTAGAACAGTAAGTATGACAGTAAAGTAAAGTGAAGTAAAGTAAGGCATAGTAAAGTAAGAAAAGTAACTGTTGATTTATAGGAATGACCATACGGACCTATAGACCAAAGGGTCGTTTAGCAAGGCCTATCGTATAAAAAGTCTCATAACCAATTTATACGATAGGGGTAGGGGTTGAAATGCAATGCTAATGTTATGTCATGCAAAGTTATGCAGTTTAATGCTATGTTCATGCAAGTGCAACTCACGCACTTCTACTGTATGTGCACAGACCTTTAGTTCCCCCTTTTTGGAGCTAGCAAAACTCACATGATACTCCCGTAGTGGAAAATGGAAGTGGTGGGTTAGGCCTCCCCACCTCTAGGTTGGTATTCACACTACCTAACTTAGACCTATCGTATGCCTCAATGCAAAACCGCGGAGCGCATACGTACTCTTACTGGCTGGACCACCAGACTTTTCATAGCTATGTGCAAATCTACACTTGCCGAGTCAACGTATCGACGTCGGTGTGAACGACCGTCAATACCAAAGACCCACCACCTTTAAGCACATGCAATCATGATTACCATCTATCTCTGAGCCATAAGATCCACGGGCTAACCCGCTGGTCACCATAACCTTCCGAGCCACCGGCTCACCGGACCAACCCGTCCGCAACTACAACCACAGAGCCTACCACACGTAAGACCAAACCAACTAACCTCCCGTAACTACAGGGTGTGGGTGTGTGTAGTATTAAGTCAATCTTTCATAATAGATTATTCCTGCAGTTTAGGGTTAATCTTGGACTTCCCGAGGTCTACCCTGTGAGGGGCTCGCAGTTGTACTAGGAGGCACGATGAGATGATAGCCCAAATCTCCCTTTCTCAAGACAATTAATGTTATTGGTAACTACCCATAAGAATACCCATCTTATCATTACATTTGGATACCCTAAGTATTTTATGAGCCTATAAGGGGAAAGACGATCTTTCGTCGATCCTGAGCACAACCTTGCCCCTTAGCTTATCGGGCACACTCAACATATAGACTCCTAATGGTAACTTAAAATCTTCTCAACCAGACTAGATACACCTTCTACCTTTTGATTCCCATCTAATGGTCTACAAGTTACTATACGCAGACCAAATGAGCTATATGAGTTGCATGAGAGGAGGTACTCCAAATTGTCATCAAAATGACTCAAGATTATTACTGGGAGTCTATCATGATATTATTAGACTAAATCCAGAGGATCATAATTTTCTTTATTTATTTGGCATTTACTATAATTTCTCCAAAATTGGTCGAGTATGAAATTGAACATGAAGTATTAGATCTTCTTATGATATGACCTACACAAACTTATGGAAAATCTATGATATCAAAATAACAGCAATTAGAGAATATCACAATTTTAAAGTAAGGTATTGGCCTCTAATTATAATATTGAATAATTATCAAAAATTGGAGGCTAATGAAGGAACCACCAAAAATACTTATCCAAAAATTATGGTAACATTACCAGACCTCTATAATGATCAGAAAACTTTACTGACTGAGTTTTATAACTTTTCAAAACCATTTTGTCACAAAAATAAATATTTCAAGAAAATCCAAACTAAGGCATGTTGTGAAGTAACCTACTAATAAATATTTCCAAAAATTACACAAAAATTCACTGAGCTTCCTAATGCCCTAAAATGACCTTTAACCAAGTTTCACAATTTTCCAGAGGATAATAGTTCCATAATTATTTTTTCTCACAAATAGTTCACATAAAGGGTTTGTGAAAGAAGTACCATATAGATCATCTCAAAAATCTCAACAAAATTATCAGGTAACAATAACACTAACTCAAGCTAACTGGAAAAGTTTCATGATTATCCTAGGTTATATCCACCAAGCTAACTTGGTGGACTTGGAACATGTAATTCCTTTTAGTAAGACGGTGCCCTAAATAATCCTTGATTAAATCTGAAGGAATAAATGTCTCCAAAAATACCAAAAAATTACCTATGGTTGGAAACCACCATGAAAGTGCACAATTAACCTCACTAGAATTCTCTAGAGGGGGGGGGGGGGGTGAATAGAGATTTAAAAATTATTTTATGCAAAGTTAATATATATATGTGTATGATCACAGATTAGAGCTTCCCACACACCAACAAGAATTAAGCAAGAAAATAAAGTAAATGCAAGAAAATAAATCATATCACAACACAAGAAAATATAGTGGTTCCCCAAACTTTGGGTAGTCCACTCATCTACCCCCTTGGTAGGAATTCACTTTCTTGCACTGAGTCTTTTGATAAGGAGACTCTTAGAACCACCCTGAGTCTTTTGACAAGGAGACTCTTAGAACCAACTGAGTCTTTTGACAAGGAGACTCTTAGAACCAGTACACTGAATTTTTTGGAGAGAGATTCTAAAAACTCTTTTACAATGTTTAAGTGAGAAAGAAAGAAAGGAGAAGAAATAAAAACAAGAAAGAATCTTCTTCCTAGCAAGAAGATTGGAAGCACAAGAAGTGAATTGAATCTTTCTTCTATAGAGAGAAGAAGATTTGCAGCCTTTCTCTCTTTGTGAGAGCTATCAGATTTTGCAGCAGTATGACTTCAGAAGCAGAAGAAGAAGAAGTGCTTGAATATTGCTGCAGAGCTTTTTCTCAATTCCTCTCTTTTCTCTTGGGAGCTTTTCCTCTATTTCAAATGTGTGTGGTAGATCACTCTTCTTTATTTTCTGCCGACCTCCTCTTTATTTATAGCTCTGTTAATTCAACATAATACTATAGGAGGATAATTAATTAGTAGTTAGAGAGAATAGAAAGAAAAAATGTTTCCATAATGTTTATTTCTGTAGAAGGAAAGAATGAATTCTGATTTCAAATAATATCCAAAATAGAGTTAATTAGATTAGCCAAGAATCAAATAGAAGGAAAGAATGATTCAGAACGGCTATAAAATATTAACATTATTCCATACAAATCAGATTTACTGAAAGAAGGAAAGAGATCTGGCGCATATTTAAGTCTGTCAAATAAATCGACGTGCGTCGATTGCCATTCGACGCAAGCGTCGAGTACATCCTGTCTGGACGTCGAGAGGTGAATAAGGAAGGTGCGTCGACTAAGGTGCGTCGACTTCACTAGTTGCGTCGACTAGAAATCAGAGTTACGTCGACAACACATACGTCAAAATCTTCCTAGAGTTACTTCGACTTAATCTGAAAGAGACGTCGACTACATTTTGACGTTGCGTCGAACACTATTCGACGCATATTTACTTAGCCTTGTTTTTCATTCTTGGAATTCATATTTGACTCATTTTTAGGGGTTAAGAGAAATCATTTTCCCAACAATCTCCCCCTATTTGTCTTAACCCTTCTTAGAGAGAAATTTTATTAGCATATAATTAACACAGTATTGTATTTGTATAAATAAGAAATATATTGAGTAGAAGGAAAGAATTAGGAAAAGAAAGCACATGACAAGTATTTGTCTTTCACAAGAATTAAACTAGAAACTTCTTTTTGTACATGAAGTTGACAAAGGCAGAATAAAGTTTCCTAGATAAGTCATTAATGGCATCAAAAATGTATCCCCTGGCTCTATCAGGTCTTTCCTGGACATTCCTGATGATTGTATGCAGTTTTTCCAAGAGTTTATCACCATCAGGAATAGTGTCATTTATGGAGTACCCTTTGTTGATGATGATTGCTGCCTTTTCATCAATCATCTCAATGGTAATGTTGTGAGATTCTTTTTGTGCAGGCTTGGGCTCAGTAGGTCCTTTGTTATCAACCTTTGGCCTATAGAGTTTCTTATTTTCTGGTTCCTGTTTCTCAGGAACTTCATACATCTTTCCTTTTCCTTTCCCTTTCCATGGTGAGTTAAGCCATTTGCCTAGCTTTGCAGGCCTTGTAGGCTTCTTATAGGGAATGTAGGTTTCTTCTGTACACCCTATACCCTTCTTGTCCTTTTGACCCTTATCCAGGATAATCCCTGCCTGAGGATTTTTCTTTTGATAAGCTTCAATATCAAACAACTTATTTGGAATTGTGATAGAAGATTCAGCAAGAATTTGTTCCTTAGTCATGCCCTTGTTAATCTTCTCCATCCAGGCCCTCCTTTTATCTTCCACTTCTTTCCTAGCTGCTTCATATTCATACACTTCTCTTTCTCTTATCTCTTCATGCCTCTTTTCCATGTCAGGATCATGGTACTCCTTGACAGGACTGTTAGGACAGATACTAGGCATCTTTTCAAATCTTTTTATTTGCTCACATGCTTTTCTATACTTCTTTTCTTTTGCAAACTCCTTCCTTTCTTCTTTAGAAAAATTTTGCCAGTGGGGAGTGACTTCCCTTTTTCTCTTTATCTGTCCTCCTGGACTTTGCCTAGGTATGATCTGTTTAGGGAGTCTTGCTGCTTGTGGAGGTAGAGGTAGCAGAGGAGGTAGAGAAGAAGGTAGAGGAGGAAGAGGAAGAGAGGAAGGAGGAGTTTTCTCTTTGGGTGGAGAGGGAGTTATTTCAAGAAGAGTTCTTAGATGTTCTGCAATAGAGGGCAGAGTGATTTCTGGTAGGGTGATCTCTGCTGAGGGATGAATGTCTCCTCCAGACTCTTTTGTAGGGATGTCCTCAAGTAGAGGTGTCTTCAGCTTGATGTAACTGGCAGAGAAGCCAGAAGAGTGATGTTGAAGTTCTTCCTCACATAAGGGTGCATCAATCCATATCTGCCCATTCCAATTATCAGAGGTGGCTGCTTCTTCCTCCCCCTGGATTACTGGGTCCTTTACTACAGGAATCTCCCCTGGTTATAAGGATCATCAATTCTGAATGCTGAATCCACAACATGCTCCCCTTCAGTGTTGTAAGAGGAGGATTCACCAAAATGTTTGATGAAAGTGTAGTCAGAGTGATTTGAGAGGAGTGGAGCCTATAAGAGAGTTAGAGAGAATACTTAGTGTTGGAGAGAAGAGATTTAAACCTGAGCTTTTAGTTGAGATCAAAAACCTGGCAAGAGGGGTTTCTGGAGCAACTCTCCCCCTGGTTTATATCTTTCAGGAAGGATGTAAACCTTTGTGGCGACAGAGGTTCCTCTTGAAGAAGAAGATGAAGCCCGGGAAGAGAGGCAGATAGGGTGGCCAATTTGGCTTCACAGGAGGTGATCATATTGGCACATTCATTGGAGAAGTTAGTTAATCGTGTCTGGAAGTCATTGAGAAGATTTTCTAGAGCATTGTTAATTGCTTTGATAAGGTCAGTTTGAACAGGAGTAGGCGCCATTGATACAGGAAGAGAGAGAGGTAGAAGACGCAGTTTTGGCGGGTCCAGAGAGGTATTTGTTATGAAATAAGAAGTACTATTTAAAGAAGATGAAACGTCGAGAAAGGAAACAGAAATCAAGGTAATCCAGTAGTAAAAGAAAAGGAAGTAAGGATTTGATTCCAATTTTAACCAGAAGTCGACGTTACGTCGAATTGATGTCAATGTATGCGTCGATATGTAGTCGACGTTCCGTGAAGGTTTTGTTAGTCTAAAGATTTGTCGACGTGGTCATAGACTTGCGTCGATACGAAGTCGACAGTACGTTGATAGTGGATCGACGTAACTTTAACTGAAAGAAATCAGAACCAGCGTCGAGGTCTTCTCGACGGTACGTCGATATGTATTCGACGCATCTCCAGGAAACTTTCTTAGATATTCTGATGTCTTTAGATTTCCCTAACAATGAGGTTTACAAGCTTCCATCAAGCATCCCCAAGGTGTTTATGAAATAGTTATGCTTAGTTTCATCTAAAGGTTTTGTGAAGATGTCTGCTCTTTGATTGTCTGTGGGAATATATTCTAAGGTTATTTTACCCTTCTCAACATTGTCTCTAAGGAAGTGATGTCTGATTTCTATATGTTTGGTCCTACTATGAAGGACTGGGTTGGATGTTATAGATATAGCACTAGAGCTATCATAATAGATCTTAGAGTTGTGTATTTCCAATTTGTAATCAAGTAGTTGATTTTGCATCCACAGGATTTGTGAACAACAGCTCCCAGCAGCTATGTATTCAGCTTCAGCTGTTGAAGTTGAGACTGAGGTTTGTTTCTTACTAAACCATGAGATCAATCTGTCACCTAGAAATTGGCAGGTACCAGATGTGCTTTTTCTATCAACCCTACATCCAGCATAATCTGCATTTGAGAAACCTATTAATTCAAAGTTGGTTTCTGCTGAGTACCATAGTCCTAGTTCAGGGGTTCCCTTTAGGTATCTAAGAATCCTTTTTACAGAGGTGAGATGGGATTCCTTTGGTTCAACCTGAAATCTAGCACATATGCAAGTGGCAAACATGATATCAGGTCTGCTTGCTGTTAGATATAGAAGGGATCCTATGATGGCCCTATAAGTCTTTTGATCTACTGATTTTCCTTTATCATCTCTTTCTATGATGGCATTGGTTGCCATGGGTGTTTTCATGGTAGATGCTGATTCCATACCAAACTTTTTGATTAGTTCTTTGGTATATTTTGATTGTGAGATAAAGATTCCTTCACTACTTTGTTTTACTTGTAGCCCTAGGACGTAGGAGAGTTCACCCATACTACTCATCTCAAATTTAGATTGCATAAGATTAGCAAATCTTTTACCTTGTTTTAGGATGGGTTGAGCTAAAGATAATGTCATCTACATATATTTGAACAAGGAGGAGTTGGTTTTTATGTGTTCTAGTAAAGAGTGTCTTGTCTACTTTTCCTCTTTCAAAGGAATTTTCTAAAAGAAAATTTGAGAGAGTTTCATACCATGCTCTAGGTGCTTGCTTAAGACCATATAATGCTTTGTTAAGTCTATAAACAAAGTTAGGGGAAGAGGGATTAACAAAACCTGGTGGTTGCTCCACATATACCTCTTCTTGCAGATCTCCATTTAAAAAGGCACTCTTGACATCCATTTGGTAGACTTTCATCTTCATGAAGGCTGCATAGGCAAGAAAGAGCCTGATTGCCTCTAATCTGGCTACTGGAGCAAATGTTTGATTGTAGTCTATCCCTTCTTCTTGTCTATATCCTTGTGCTACAAGTCTTGCCTTGTTTCTCACAATTATTCCAGTGGAATCTAGTTTGTTCCTGTATACCCATTTTGTACCAATTACAGGGTAGTTTCTTGGTCTTTCAACTAGGTTCCATACTTTGTTTCTCTCAAATTGGCCTAGTTCTTCTTGCATGGCCATAATCCAGTGAGGATCACAATTTGCTTCCTCAAACTTCTTTGGTTCAACTTGTGATAGGAAGCATTGGAGCATTATCCCATTGGAGACTTGGTGTCTTGTTCTTACTCCTGCATTGGGATCTCCAATCACTTGAGCTTGTGGATGATCTTTCAAATTGATTCCTGTTCTGCCTGAATTTGTTAGTTGTTCTTCTACTTCATTCTCAATGGGATCATTGTTCAATTGTTCTTCCTGGACCATGTCCTCTTGTGGAAGAGGGTCTTGAGTGCTCTTTTCTGAGGTTTCTTGTTCAGACTCCTCACTTGGTTCCTCTAACTGGTTTTCCTTTCCATTTTCTGTGTTCTCTAGAGCTAGTTGCTCAAGCTGGGTTTCTATGCTGTTGTTTTCCTGTGGAACAGAACTGGTGGGAGTTTCCTCCCCCTTAAGCAGCATGCTAGTTTCATCAAATACAATGTGCATGGATTCTTCAATCTTAAGAGTTCTTCTATTGTAGCACCTATAGGCTTTGCTGGATGATGAATATCCCAGAAATATTCCATCATCAGACTTCTTGTCAAATTTGGCAAGATGATCTTTCCCATTGTTTAGAATAAAGCAAGCACATCCAAAAATTTTAAAATATTTAATAGTGGGTGTTTTATTTTTCATGAGCTCATATGGAGTCTTTGATTTAGTTTTGTGTATGAGGCTTCTATTTAGAACATAGTTTGCAGTGTTGACTGCTTCAGCCTAAAAGGTTTTTGGTAATCCTGACTCTGCAAGCAGGGTTCTTCCTGATTCTATTAAGGTTCTATTCTTCCTCTCAGCAAGTCCATTTTGTTGGGGAGTTCTAGGCACTGAGAAGCTTTGTTTAATACCTTCTTCCTCACAGAAACTACAAATCATCTGATTCTCAAATTCAGTCCCATGGTCACTTCTTATAATTGAAACATTTGTATTGAACTCAGATTGAATCTGTCTTATGAATTTTGAGAGAATTTTATGGGTTTCAGATTTAACTCCTAGAAAGAATACCCAGCTAAACCTAGAATAATCATCAACAATGACCAAGGTATAGGATTTTCCACCTAAGCTTTGAGTGGATATGGGACCAAAGAGATCCATGTGTAGTAAGTATAAAGACCTGGGAGAGTCATCCTTACCAATGGGTTTGAAGGATGATTTGGTTTGCTTTCCTAGTTGGCAAGGTCTGCATGGAGAATCCTTAGAGTACCTACCCTTTGGTAAGCCTCTGACTAGGTTATTCTTAGCTAGTTTACTAATTGTTTTGTAGTTTAACTGACCTAGTCTCCTATGCCATAATTCATTTTTATCAATAATATTGTTGAATAAGCAAACTTCTGTGGGTGAAGAGCTAAAGTCCACTACATATACTCTCCCTTTTCTAATTCCATTTAGTACTGTAGCACCAGTCTTGATATCTATAATATGGTAGAATAGTGTAGTGAATTTTACCTCATACTTACCATTCTCACATATCTGACTTATACTTATCAGATTGTGTTTTAGTCCTTTGACTACTGCCACATTCTTGAAGGTGACTTTCCCTTCTTTGAAATCTCCAAATCCCTTGGTTTGGCCACAGCTAGAGTCTCCAAAGGTTACTGATGGTCCAAGTCTATCCTCAAAGTTGATTAATAGGTTTTTGCAACCTGTCATGTGCATGGAGCATCCACTGTCCAAGTACCACACCATCCTGGAGATGTGATACATCTGCACATAAAAGTTTAAACATTAGTTTAGACCCTGCTGAGCTGGGGTCCCTTTCTCTCATTAGTAAAAGATTTAATAAAAGAATAAGTGGGATTTTCAGGATATCCTTCCTCCTTATGGGGTACTGTCTTATCATACCAATCTTCTTGGATGATATCACAGAAATAGTGTTCATAATAGAAGGACATGGATTGAGGGACCTGTTTGGAAACAGAAAATTTTCTGTCTGATTTATTGCGTCGATAGGGATTCGACGTAGACTAATGGTTGCGTCGATATGAATTCGACGTAGGTTTCTGGTTGCGTCGATATGAGGTCGACGCTTCCTTCATTCTGAGTCTACTTTTAGTCGAAGCATGTGAGAGATTATGTTGAGTGGAGGTCGACGCGATTTGGTGTATGCGTCGATTAGAAATCGACGCACGTGGATAATAATTCGACGTATGTTCAGAATTTTTGTGAGGATACTTTCCTAAGATTCCTTTATCTGTAATTGGATTAGGTTTATTAAAAACAGTGGTTGTTTCTGGACCTACTTGTGATCTAATTCCTGCTAGATGATTCTCCCTAGTGAATTGAATGGGATGTTTCCAGACAGGTTTGCTGAATGTTTGTGATTTAGATGCTTCATTAGTATTCAGCTTTAGTTGTCTAAATCTATCAGTGAGATTCTCAGAGATGTTCTTGAGCTTCTGACCTCTTCCATTCAGAGAGTCCTCAAAGGCTTTAGCCTTTGCCAGCTCTTTCCTTAGTGTTAGATTTTCTGAATGGATTTTGTCTAATTCCTTCTTTGAGAGCTCTTGATTAAGCTTATAGTTTTCATAGTGTGTATTCACATGTTTGAGATTTCTTAATTCAATTCTTAATTCTTTTACTTCTTTTTCAGATTTGATTAGATCTAAACAGAATTCTTTGAAATCTTGTTTGAAATCAGTAGAAGAGAAATCTATATCATCAAGTATATTTACCATAGATGTATCATCAAGTTTCTCAGTGGCCATCAGACAGGTTTCCTCTTGCTTGACCTCTTCCTGATCATTGTCTGATGAGGTACTTCCTTCAGATTCTGAATCACTCCAAGATTGAGCAATGAATCCTCTTTCTTTCTTTTTCTTCTTTAGATCTGTTCTTTTCAGATCTTTCTTAGTGTTGTTCTCCTTAGGACATGCAGGTGCAATATGTCCAGGTTTCCTACAAGAGTAACAGATAATCTCTTTAGTAGGTGTTTTATTATACCTGGTTTTTGAATCTCTTCCTCTGGATCCTTCTGTTTTGATCCACCTCTTGAACTTCCTAGCCAGAAAGCTGATTAGTTCCTCATCACTAGTAGATGGTTCACCTTCAACAGCTTTCAATGCAATACTCTTTTCTTTTGAGAGTGGAGAGGCCTTTTCTTTCTCAGCTCTGGTTTTCAACAGTTGTTCATAGGATTTTAATTTACCCAACAGAACATCTGTTGATATTTCTTTTTGACTTTTGTAGTCTTTGATTGGCCAGATTCTTGAGTCCCAAGAGCTAGGAAAGCAAGTCAGCAATTTATCATTTATCTCAGTGAGAGATATGTCCTTCTCAAGTGTTCTCAATTCATTGACTATGAGGCTGAATCTTGAATACATGTCAGCAACACTTTCACTTTCTTTCTTTTGGAAGTTTTCATATTGGGAGATCAGTAGTGCCTTTCAATCCTTTTTCTCATCAGCACTTCCCTCTACCATTTTGGTGAGAGCTTCCCATACTTCCTTAGCTGACTCACAATCAGCAATCTTTTGGAAAATTTCATCTGAGAGGGTTGAAACTAGGATATTCATAGCCTTGGCATCATGTCCTTGGGCTTTCTTCTCATCTTCTATCCATTCAGCTCTTGGAACAAGTGTTTCAGTCACTTTTCCACTTGAATCCTTCCTGAATGGCTTGGTGGGACCTGTCAAGATCACATTAAGCAATTCATAATCAATAGAGTTTATATAAATTCTAATTCTTGTTTTCCAAAGTGCAAACTTTTCCAGGTTGCAAATTGGTGGTCTGGTGGAAGCATAATCTTTAATTTGTGCCATATGATAAAATAGTTTTGAAAAATATATATATATGAGAGGTAGGATCTTTTTGATCAAGGAGTTATCCTTTTTAGATCAACCTCCCTCTGATACCAATTGAAAGTGCACAATTAACCTCACTAGAATTCTCTAGAGGGGGGGGGGGGGGGGGGTGAATAGAGATTTAAAAATTATTTTGTGCAAAGTTAATATATATATGTGTATGATCACAGATTAGAGCTTCCCACACACCAACAAGAATTAAGCAAGAAAATAAAGTAAATGCAAGAAAATAAATCACAGCACAACACAAGAAAATATAGTGGTTCCCCAAACTTTGGGTAGTCCACTCTTCTACCCCCTTGGTAGGAATTCACTATCTTGCACTGAGTCTTTTGATAAGGAGACTCTTAGAACCACCCTGAGTCTTTTGACAAGGAGACTCTTAGAACCAACTGAGTCTTTTGACAAGGAGACTCTTAGAACCAGTACACTAAATTTTTTGGAGAGAGATTCTAAAAACTCTCTTACAATGTTTAAGTGAGAAAGAAAGAAAGGAGAAGAAATAAAAACAAGAAAGAATCTTCTTCCTAGCAAGAAGATTGGAAGCACAAGAAGTGAATTGAATCTTTCTTCTATAGAGAGAAGAAGATTTGCAGCCTTTCTCTCTTTGTGAGAGCTATCAGATTTTGCAGCAGTATGACTTCAGAAGCAGAAAAAGAAGAAGTGCTTGAATGTTGCTGCAGAGCTTTTTCTCAATTTCTCTCTTTTCTTTTGGGAGCTTTTCCTCTATTTCAAATGTGTGTGGTAGATCACTCTTCTTTATTTTCTGCCGACCTCCTCTTTATTTATAGCTCTGTTAATTCAACATAATACTATAGAAGGATAATCAATTAGCAGTTAGAGAGAATAGAAAGAAAAAATGTTTCCATAATGTTTATTTCTGTAGAAGGAAAGAATGAATTCTGATTTCAAATAATATCCAAAATAGAGTTAATCAGATTAGCCAAGAATCAAATAGAAGAAAAGAATGATTCAGAACGGCTATAAAATATTAACATTATTCCATACAAATCAGATATACTGAAAGAAGGAAAGAGATCTGGCGCATATTTAAGTCTGTCAAATAAATCGACGTGCGTCGATTGCCATTCGACGCAAGCGTCGAGTACATCCTGTCTGGACGTCGAGAGGTGAATAAGGAAGGTGCGTCGACTAAGGTGCGTCGACTTCACTAGTTGCGTCGACTAGAAATCAGAGTAACGTCGACAACACATACGTCGAAATCTTCCTAGAGTTACTTCGACTTAATCTGAAAGAGACGTCGACTACATTTCGACGTTTCGTCGAACACTATTCGACGCATATTTACTTAGCCTTGTTTTTCATTCTTGGAATTCATATTTTACTCATTTTCAGGGGTTAAGAGAAATCATTTTCCCAAGACACCCTATGAAACTATCCACCAAGTTCCAAGTCCATCATCCAAGGACATATAACCATATGTCCTTCATTAAGCCCAAAATGCAACCCTAGGGTTTGAAACAGGGTCTTAGGGCATATCCATCTCAAATCACCCCAAATCATTGGTGGAGGTGTTTTATGTGATATTAAGTCAGTGGCCAAGGTTTCATAAAATTTTGGTGAGATTTGACCACCTAATACAACAAGTGCACATTTGACCTAAAATCCCTTAGTTTGACTAATCATGGGTTAAGTATTTTCCCAACCAAATCAATTTCAAATGGGATGAAATTTTTACCAGAGTCATGCCATGACCCTAAGGACCACCCACCAGAATTTGGAAGGGTTTGGAGGTCATTTGACCATATATTTAATTATTACGTGAATTATTAAATGTTTTCAAAAACCTTAGAAAAAGTTTCTTCAAAAATTCTTATTTTTGGATATGTTTAGGGGGTGTGTATATGAAGTCTATGTTCCAAATTTCAAGAAATTTGTATGAATGGATTGATGGGGGCACATAGATCAAGCTCTGGTCAACCCTTTGCACATATTTCACCATTTTGAGTGTCGAGGACAGCCTAGTGGTCCAATTTGTGTGAAACAAATTTTAAAATAAACTAGACCCAAAGGGCTACAAGTTTGGTGTTGAACATTTTTCCATCACAGGGAATTAAGTATTTTTTATATTTATTTCTATTAACTTTAAATAATATAACATAAATCATATACATCATATATATAGATAATAAGGGCCAGCACGGATCTTGAAGAAAGAATGGACGGCATCCCGTTGTCTTCTTCCTCTGGCCGACGACCAGGATTATCTGTGCCTAGAGCTCCTACATCCCCACTTTCCCGGACACCTGAGCGCCGCCCCGGTCGGCCAATGCCACCTCCACCTTCGTTGAGGTGGTGGCCGGCGATTAGCGGTGGTTGGCCGACCGGAGGTGGCCGGAATGGGGATTTTAAGTGGGATCAAAAGCTCCACTTCTGGAGCTTTCGATGAGCCCGATCCCCAGCCAATTTGCCCCAAATCGAGCCCCCAACGATGAAAGATCTCACCATAAAGAGAGAGGCGGAGGGGAGGACCTGTATGGTGGCCTGAAGTTGCGCCGATCGCCGGTCTTCCATGCTCGTCATGAGCTCTTGGTGGCCATTTCGATTTGGGTCTAGAGTCAGTTTCTTCTGGTAATTGGGGGAAAATGCTCCTCTTAGTCCTCTTAAGGAGTTATAATGCTCAATTGGGGGAGAGGGAGAGTCATGGCTTCAATTGGCATGAAGGCCATTAATGGCCATTTTCGCCCATGGTGAAAACCTCCCAATTCAGCCCCCATGTGGGCTGGAAAACCCCCCTAAACTTCTAGTAACATCCATAGGAGATGAATCCCCATCAATGGGGAGATCAATTGGCCTCCCTTGGCCATGAATGCCATTAATCCCTCTCTTTCTCTCTCCTCCATTTTGGGGAAAATGAGATTTCTCTCTCCTAGTCATCACTTACGGAAATTGAGTGGCAACTCCTAGTAATTATCAGCCCCCTAAGCTAATGTGCCACTCGAATCAGTCCTAGCCCAAGTGGATTGTGCTTGATTTGGGCAAAATAGGGAATTTTGACCTAAAATTATGGTTGAGTTGACTTTGGTCAAATTGACCACTTGGGTTGACCCCAATGGGTGGTTAATGACCAATTGGCCTCCCCTAAAGGTTAGGAGTGTCTAGGTAGTGTCAATTTGGGAAGGTGGAGGCCAATTGACCCACAATAGGGCAATTTGACCAAAATAGGGCTAGAGTTGACTTAGGTCACATTGGCCACATTGGTTGCCCCATGATGGGGATTTTTGATCCATTGGGTCACTAATGTCCTTATAAGCACAGGGGAAAGGTCAATTTGGCATGGAGGAAGCCAATTGACCCTAATTAGGCTACTTTGACCAATTTAGGGTTAATGTTGACTTTGGTCAACTTGGCCTCTTTGGTTAACCCCACTGGGTCCTTGGTGATCTAAGGGACCCTCCAAAGAGTTAGGTGTGTCATGGTGGGGTCAAGGTATCAAGGTGAGTCCCTATGTTCCCACCCTAAGCTTGGTAACTGGAAATTGCTATTTGAAGATCAAGGTGCTCTTCCCCTTCAAGAATAAGGCCAAGTGGTCTCTTCAAGCTTCCTAGGGTTTTGTCATGACCTAGTCATGACAAAACAACTCTAGGGGTCTAGTTTTTTGGGGGATGTTACAAATCCCAATAATTAAAAAAAATAATTCCGTCCCTGAAATTTAAGTTAGGCCTGTGAAGCTTCTACCGCAAGTGCTTGAGTGTAAAGTCCCTTAAGAATGGAAGTTATTCCTGATTCAAAGATCACTGACTATCTCTGTTATATTTCTTCTAGTGGCTCCCATGTATGCTCCTCTTGTCCATGATTTCTCCATAGGACCTTGACCAGTATAACCTTCTCGTGTCGTAAGACCCGCATCTCTATTTCGTCTATCCTAACCGGCTCCAAGCCGAACTGATCGATCAGAAGCTACTAGCCCATCAGTAATAGATATCAGCTAATCCGGCCATAGTAGTGCTCTCCTAAAGGAGGAGACGTGGAAGACATCATGTAATCTCGCTAACTCCGACGGCATCTCCCGTCTATAAGCCAATGGGCCGATCAACTCCATGATCATGTAGAGCCCCATTTATCTTAGACTGAGCTTCTTCCCCCGCGTACCCGCGAGACTCCATGCATCAGACGTATCTTCGGGAACACCTGGTCTCGAACATAGAACTCTACTGTACGATTCCGCGCATTGTAATACTTGGCCTTCCTATTCTAGGCTTCCAACTTCCTAAATCAAATCAGTCGCATCTGGGCATCTGTGTCCTCCCGAAATTCAGAGCCGAGTGTCTTTATTTCCTCATCCTGGGTCCAAGATAGTGGAATTTTGCACCTCCATCCCTCTGAGGGTGGAAAGATGTGTTGAACGTCAACCAAGAGCCCAGATAAGCCTGGACTGATCTTCAATTCTTGGACATAAACCATCCATCCCGATCCGACATGATCGTCCTGGGTGCACCACGATAATGGACAAACATCTCATAAAATCCCATCAAACGCCCATGGGAGTATCCTTCCGGCCCGGGTGACCCTAGCTACCTTTGTCAATCTATCCTTGATGTTCTAAGTACACTTGTGCCCAGAGTGGGGATGTGGTAACCTCTGTATGAAATCCATAATTATATCCCCGAGCTTCCACTCTAACATGGGCAGTGACTGTGGTAGTCCCCAAAGAAACTTGCACTTGGACTTCACAAGTCGATAGACCTCACCGTGCATCATAAAATCTACGATGTATTTCTTTATTTCGGGAAACTACATGCTCCGGAAAACACCATTTCTTCGGTGACTAAAGCTCTTGTTTGTAAGGATAGTCAACGCCTATATAAAGTTTTCTCTACACGTTCAAATTCTTAATCCTTCACATACGTCTGAGTAATCAATCAACTCAACTCTACAACTTATCCAGTTCTTACAATTGATGGAACTTGTCAGATAATCAAGCGTCTCAGTTATCCTCAAAATTTTAAGGAGGGTGTACTCGTGAACTCTTATGAGTATCTATTAACCAATCCTTATTATTGTAGTTTGACAGGGCGAGATTTTTAAATAATCATAGGTTAATAACTCCCAAAAGCCCCAAACCACAAGAACTTTCAAATATAACTGTAGTTGTAAGCCCTAATTTTAGTTCCCAACTTCCAAAAGGGCATCTGCATCCCTAAGTGACTAAACCCGACAACTTTACATTTCTATTGCTTCAACTAAGATCAAGTCATTGTTCGATCAACAATGTCTATCCATTGTCCTTGTAATACTATAGATCACCATTCCAAACATGCTTTTATAGAATCCCATCTTCGCCCAAGTAACATTGAATAAGATAAACTTCAAAATAATTATGTTCACGACGCAACACTTTCTAAATTAGATCTAAGGGATACCCAAGTCAGTAACCAATTTTCCCAATAAACAAAAGATAAGCCCCAATAAACAAAAGGTAAGCCCCAATAAACAAAAGATAAGCCACTATCTATTTTGGGGTAAGTATCTTCGATATCACCATGTTATATTCGTCCCAAGTATGCAAACAATTCTTAGGGCACACAACCTTAGACTTGGGGTTCTATCTTGAGGCTCATTGGTATACTCCACACCTTAGACTCTTCCAGGTACCCTCTACGATAACCTTATCAGGGTCAATATGTGACCCAATCCCAAACGGGTCTCTTCTGAACTTGAATTCTTATCCGACCCTCGATGTTTGTCATGGTGGTTGTCTCAATATAATCATGTCACCGGTACGAGGGTTGAGTCTACGAGTCCCCTACCATTATGCCTATGTGTCAATATCCTTAAGGAGGTCCTACCAGTTTGGATAATCCTTGGTATGCGAAGTAGGGGCATCAGGGTTTATGGCTTAAGTGGTCATTCTCGCGTTATGCTCCTCCTCTAACCTCTTTGGGGTATACTCGTACCTTAATCAACTTTATACCTACGGTCTATTAGGGCATGGTATAAATTGTCATGGTGAGTCATGTGTCCTAGTGGGGTTGAGTCTAACTCATTGACTAAAGGAATATCTAAGGAGATCTTTTCAGCCAGAGGTATTCCCCGCTAGGGTCACGGTTCGCCGCAGGCTACAAAAGAAAACTTTTCACTCAAGTAGATTTGGCTAAAAAGATTCAGTGAAAAGTGGACTTTTTCATGTGATTTCCCCATATGGGCACACCATTGCTTCCGTTGCTTAGTTTGTCCTCAAACTAAACTCGCACGGGGTGGCCCACGGTTTGTTGACTTCCTTTCTTCGGATTGAGGTTTGCTCTGAAGCGTGGTGGGCCCATAACCCACAGGTCCTAGTATCGAAACCTAGCTCTGATACCAGTTTGTAAGGCCCCATTTTTTCTGCTACAAAATCGGGTATTATGCCCAGAACAACCACTTTGCGGTGATACCTACACTCGTGAAGGTCGCCACTACAAAACGTTGATCCTGCCGGCCATATCAATCATAGAAGAAGAAAAGAATACAAATGAACAAATAAGCTCAAGTCCACATCACATGAAATATAAAACCATTAGGGTAAATGTCCACAGATAATAACTGAATAAAAAGATATTAACAATAATAAGGGCTCCTACCCGATACATCATATCCTCACTACAAGATCACTCGCGGAAGCAAACAACTAATCACTCACTGATCATGAGACATATGCTCCTGTAATAGACTGGCCCACCTCCAACTCCACCGGCCTCCGCTGGTGCTGCGTCTCTTAGTGCTTCTCCTTGATCCCCTAAAATGATATTGTCCACTGACCATTAGTCAAAAAGACTAAGCCTCATTCACCCCCCCCCCCCCTGCCATCCCCTAGTGGCTCCTAGGCATCGTGCGGGAGGATGAAGCGAAGGACAACAAGGGGTATAGAACAAAGCAGATAACGACAGATCTAGTCTACAGGAAATGTCTACCACTACATAGTGTATATATATAAACGTAGAACATTAAGTATGACAGTAAAGTAAAGTGAAGTAAAGTAAGACATAATAAAGTAAGAAAAGTAACCGTTGATTTATAGGAATGCCCATACAGACCTATAGACCAAGGGGTCATTTAGCAAGGCTTATCATATAAAAAGTCCTATAACTAATTTATATGATAGGGGTAGGGGTTGAAATGCAATACTTATGCTATGCCTTGCAAAGTTATGTAGTTTAATATTATGTTCAAGCAAGTGCAACTCATGTACTTCGACCCTATGCGCACAGACCTTTAGTTCCCCCTTTTTGGAGCTAGCGAAACTCCCAGGATACTCCCGTAGTGGCAAACGGAAGTGGTGGGTTGGGATTCGCCCACCTCTAGGTTGGTATTCATACTACATAACCTAGACCTATCGTATGCCTCAATGCAATATTGCTGAGCGCCTGCGTGCTCTTACTGGCTGTACCACTAGATTTTTCATGGCTAAGTGCAAATCCACACTTGCCGAGTCAGCGTATCGACGACGGTGTGAATGACTGTCAATACCGAAGACCCACCACTTTTATGCACATGCAATCATGATTACCATTTATCTCCGAGACATAAGCTCCCCAGGCTAACTCGCCCATCACCATAACCTTCCGAGCCGCCGGCTCGCCGGACCAACACGTCCGCAACTACAACCACCGAGCCTACTGCTCGCAAGAACAAACCAACTAACTTCCCATAACCACGGGATGTGGGTGTGTGTATTATTAAGATAATCTTGCATAACAGTTTATTCCTACAGTTTAGGGTTAATCTTGGACTTCCTGAGGTCTACCCTGTGAGGGGCTCGTAGCGGTACTAGGAGGCACGATGGGATGATAGCCCAAACCTCCCTTTCTCAAGAGCTATATGAGTTGCATGAGAAGCGGTACTCCAAATAGTCATCCAAATGACTCAAGATTATTACTAGGAGTCTATCATGATATTAAAATACTAAATCCAGAGGATCATAATTTTCCTTATTTATTTGGCATTTACTATAGTTTCTCCAAAATTTGTCAAGTATGAAATTGAACATGAAGTGTAAGATTTTCTTATGATATGGCCTACACAAACTTACTGAAAATCTGTGATATCAAAATAACAGCAATTACATAATATCACAATTTAACAGTAAGGTATTGACCTCTAATTATAATATTAAATAATTATCCAAAATTGGAGGCTAATGAAGGAACCACCAAAAATTCCTATCCAAAAATTATGGTAAAATTACCAAAATTCTATAATGATCAGAAAAGTTTACTGACTGAGTTTTATAATATTTCAAAACCATATAGTCACATAAATAAATATTTCAATAAAATCCAAACTAAGGCACGTTGTGAAGTAACCTACTGAAAAATACTTCCAGAAATCATACAAAAATTCACAGAGCTTCCTAATGACCTAAAATGCCTTATTACTAAGTTTCACAATTTTTCAGGGGATAATAATCCCTTAATTAAGTTTTCTCACAAATAGTTCACATAAACGGTTTGTGAAAGAAGTACCATATAGATAATCTCAAAAATCTCAACAAAATTATCAGGGAACAATAACACTATCTAAAGCTAACTGGCAAAGTATCATGATTATCCTAGGTTATATGAACATGTAATTCCTTTTAGTAATGCGGTGCCCTAAATAATCCTTAATTAAATCTGAAGGAATAAAGTCTCCAAAAATACCAAATAAATTACCTAGTGTTGGAAACCACCCAATGAAACTATCCACCAAGTTCCAAGTCCATCCAAGGACATATGACCATATGTCCTTCATTAAGCCCAAAATGCAACCCTAGGGTTTGAAACAGGGTCTTAGGGCATATCCATTTCAAATCCCCCCAAATCATTTGTGGAAGTGTTTTATGTGATATTAAGTCAGTGGCCAAGGTTTCATAACATTTTGGTGAGGTTTAACCACCTAATACAACAAGTGAACATTTGACCTAATATCCCTTAGTTTGACCAATCTTGGGTTAAGTAATTACCAAACCAAATCAATCCCAAATGAGATAAAAATTTTACCAGAGTCATGTCATGTCCCTAAGGACTACCCACCATAATTTGGAAGGGTTTGGAGGTCATTTGACAATATATTTAATTATCAATATTGGATATGTTTAGTGGGTGGGTATATGTAGTCTATGTTCCAAATTTCAAGACATTGGATGATTGGATTGATGGGGCGCACAGATCAAGCTCTGGTCAACCCTTTGTACAGGTTGCACCATTTTGAGTGCTGAGGACAGCCTAGTGGTCCAATTTGTGTGAAACAAATTTTATAATAAAGTAGACCCAAATGGCTACAAGTTTGGTGTTGAACATTGTTCCATCAGAGGGTATTAAGTATTTTCTATATTTATTTCTATCAACTGTAAATAATATAGCATAAATCATATATCAAATATATTAAATAACGGCCAGCACAGATCTTGAAGCAAGACTGGACGGCATCCCATTGTCTTCTTCCTCTGGCCGACGGCCAGGATTAGCCGAGCCTGGAGATCCTTCATTCCTATTTTTTTGGCCACCTGAGTGCCGCCCCGGCCGGCCAATGCCACCACCACCTTCGTTGAGGTGGTGGCCAACGATTAGCGGTGGTTGGCCTGCCGGAGGTGGCCGGCATAGGGCTTTTAAGCCGAATCAAAATCTTCATTTATGGAGATTTCGGTTAGCCCGATCCACGACCATTTGGCCCCGAATCGAGTCCCCAACTATGAAAGATCTCACCATAGAGAGAGAGAGAGAGGAGGAGGGGAGGACCTGTATGGTGGCCTGAAGTCGCGTCGATCGCTGGTCTTCCATGCACGACCATGAGCTCTTGGGGGCCATGTTGATTTGGGTCTAGAGGGATCGGTTTCTTCTTGTAATTGGGGGAAAATGCTCCTCCCAGTCATCTGAAGGATTTATAATGCTCAATTGGGGGAGGGGGAGTGTCATGGCTTCAATTGCCATGAATGCCATTAATGGCCATTTTTGTCCATGGTGAAAACCTCCCAATTCAGCCCCCATATGGGCTGGAAAACCCCCTAAACCTCTTGTAACAGCTAGAGGAGATGAATCCCCATCAATGGAAAGATCAATTGGCTTCCTTTGGCCATGAATGCCCTTAATCCCTCTCTTTTTCTCTCCTCCATTTTGGGGAAAATGAGATTTCTCTCTCCTAGTCATCACTTACAAAAATTGAGTGGTAACTCCTTGTAATCATCAGCCTCCTAAGCTAATGGGCTACTCCAATCAGGCCTAGCCCAAGTGGATTGGGCTTGATATGGGCAAAATAGGGATTTTTGACCTAAAATTAGGGTTGAGTTGACTTTAGTCAAATTGACCACCTGGGTTGACCCAAATGGGTGGTTAGTGACCCATTAGCCTCCCTTAACGGTTAGGAGGGTCTAGGTAGGGTCAATTTGGCTAGGTGGAGGCCAATTGACCCACAATAGGGCAATTTGACCATAATAGGGCTAGAGTTGACTTAGGTCAAATTGTCCACATTGGTGGCCCCATGATGGGGCTTTTTGGTCCATTGGGTCCCTAATGTCCTTATAAGGGTAGGGTCAAGGTCAATTTGGCATGGTAGAAGACAATTGAGCCTAACTAGGCTGCTTTGAGCAATTTAGGGTTAATGTTGACTTTGGTGAACTTGGCCTCTTTGGTTGACCCTAATGGGTCCTTGGTGCTCTAAGGGACCATCCAAAGGGTTAGGAGTGTCATGTCAGGGTCAAGGGATCAAGGTGAGCCCCTAAGTTCCCACCCTAAGCTTGGTAACTAGAAATTGCTATTTGCAGACCAAGGTGCTCTTCCCCTCCAAGCCTAAGGCCAAGTGGTCTCTTCAAGCTTCCTAGGGTTTTGTCATGACCTAGTCATGACAAAACAACTCTAGGGGTCTAGTTTTTTGGGGGATGTTACACTACGAGCCCTTCACCGGGTAGCCCTTAGGAAGTCCAGGATTAACCATAAACTTCTAAGTACAACTAAATGATAGACAAGAGTAGTTTAAGTAGGATAATTTGATAATGTATACCTTGTCCCAAATTTGGGATGGAATGTTATAAGGACTAGTAGTCCTGCTAGCTGGAGGCTCGGGAATTTTATGATATCAGGACTGGTTAGTCCTGCGAGCGGTAGGCCCGATGTTCTCTATGGAGGACTGGACAGTCTGGCGAGCTGGAGGCTTAGAGAAATATAATTATGAGTTGTTTCATACCAGATAGTACGCAGATACCCTGTGTGTTCTTAGGGGCATACATAAGGTATAGGCTGGGAGGTGTCATACTAGCTTAGGAGTCGAGGACCTGATCCACTGCCCTTGTTTGCCTCAACAGGGTGTACCTGAGTGGAGACTCGAAATGTGGGATAGAGGTGGTGCTTACCAGATAGCACGCGGATGCCCTGTGTGTTCTTAGGGGAGTACATAAGGTCTAGGCTGGGAGATAGTGAAAGGTGCCCAGAGGTGGACCTGTCAGATCCATTGCCCTGTTTGCCTCAACGGGGTACCTTAGTTGACACACTCGAACAAATGGAACTAACAAAATGTCTGTACGTACAGAGTTGAGTGTGTGAGTTGCATCATTGCACATCATAGAATAACAACTTTTCATAAACAAGACCTCATCGTATAAATTAGTATGAGCTCTTTTATACGATGAGTTTACCTTAGTTCCAAATCATCTAACTTATAAGTTTGTATGAGCATTCATATAAGTTAGGGTTACTTTCGTAACTGCTTCTTTTATATACACTACTTTACTTACTTATACTGGTGCAAATGCTATTATTTGATCGTTGTGCTCTGTTGCTACTATTAGAGCTTTTCTTTTCTATATCACTTTTATTTATAGATTGTATAGTAGAACTGCTAGAATAGACAAATTTTCTATTTGTACATGCTTGCTAGTAGTTCCGTGCCACCTTCTTTGCTTTTACCCCTTGATGTCCTCCGCTTCGTCCTCTCGCTCAGTACCTAGGAGTCACGGGGGGGGGGGGGGGGGGGGGGGGGGGGAGGCGAGGATAAAACTGGCTTAGTCTTTTTGACTAACGGTCGGATGTGGCTGTAACACAAGGGGTCCGAGGAGCTTGAGCAGTAGTACGACCAACAGGACGTGATGGCAAGACCTAAGGAGCAGTTTCCGCGCAACACCACTACCCGACGATAGATTGAAGAGAGTTTGATAGCTTCCGCATAGATGTAGAGTAAGAGAGTGTGTTTTACTTTATTTTAGACATGTACCGGGAATAAGCCCTTACTCTCTTTCAGATAATTATACTCATTGTTGGACTTGTATTCTTTTGGATATATATAAATGTGTGATTGTGGACTTGTTTACTTATTTACTTCTTATCTCATGTTGGCCTGATTGATCATTCTTACTGGCAGGATCAACGTCTTGTGGAGGCGATTAACTCGTGCGTTGGTGTCACCGTAAGGCGGCGATTATGTGCATAAGATCCGGGAACTCTCCGGTGTGGGAGAGGAATCTTGCAACGTCGATCTATGTATTGGTGGCCTCCCTCTACGTCGAGATGTTCTCGGGGGTAAGTAGGTTTCATTACCTATGTTATGGACATCTTCTTCAATTTTTGGATTTTACAGGAATGTCGTTTTGCAATGAGTTGTCAGTGGAAGTATTGCACATCGTGATAGTTTTCTATTTGAAATGCAAAAAATATGCAACATATTCTTGAATAAGGTGGCTTATGCTTGGATGGGAGGCTCTGGTTTGACTATGCTATAGTCGACGTCGTTGAGTTCTCATTGTTTGTCGATGCGTAATAACTACAATATGATGGGCACAAATTTAATATTCAAGTTCTATTTTTGCAGTTACATTTGCATGTGTAAGTAAGTTGAAATGAAGTAACACCTTGTACGGTTGGTGGCGAAGGTAGAACCGAGGTTTCCTCAATGGAAGTTGCATTTGACACTGGTGCTACAATATGATGATTGCATGTAGTGCTAGAGTCGGCATTTGACGCTAAAATTAAAGCACATTAGGGGTGGTAGTAGAAAGAAAATGGATCAGGAATTATAAATGGTTGGTAATCTAGTGAGGTTGAAGTACTTAGCCTTGTAGATGGTCCTTGAAAATTTTGGTTGGTAGACATGGTAGTGGATGAGTTCGTCGTGGTTTGCTGTATTTGTTGTAGATCTTGCGTAGTTTGCATTTGTTCGACTGAACTATGCAGTGCGCCTAAGTAAAGTGAACATGAAGTTAAATGTGTTTTTTAGTTTGATTAATTAAGTTATGAGGTTTATTGGAGGTTACCCGGTGTGTATGCTTCAATGCTTTGTCGAATACTATAGAGTTCACTTCTTCGAGAATTAGTTGCTTAAAATCTCTCTTGAGTTGATGCATATGTAGGAGGCCGTCCTCTTTAGCGGTATGTTTCGGTTGGTAAATTGCTTTCAGTTTCCGGAGGGGAAGTTGCATTTGGCACAGGTGTGATGTTCATCTCCATGATTCAATATGCCCCCACCGTTGCACTATTAATCTACAGTATATGTTGGCCGGTGCATCAAATGATACATTAAAGTTAACTCATCAGCTGATAATAATTACTACATAGAATAAGTATTATAATAATTACTACATAGAGTAATTATGGTGTTACCTTATCATTTAAAATATGACTGAAGAAAAACGTTGAATCTGAATGACTTATGATTATAGAATAAATCATGATTAAAAAACAAAATAGAAAGCAAATAATGATATAGCCCCATTATCTCTCTGCTACATGGGCTCTACCTGTATATAAATAAATTGCTTCATGATTTTAGAAGTTGAACAATGACTTTTTTTAAAATCAATCAATGAGAACCCCAAAACTAAAAATTAAAGTAAAATGGAAAGCACCATTAGATGTCCCAATGATTCATTTTCCCATTCTTCCTTTAAATTTGTCTGTTTTGTGATGGGTAAGCACAAAATACATAAGCACCATTACTATGAATACACAACATATCACAGGAAATTACTAATTAAAAACATTTGTAGATGAAAAACATTTCTCCTCATCTATGGAGATCAATTATATGAAGATGATGGTGCATGCTAACCATAACAATACTGTCTCACCATAGAAAAATATCCCTTCTTGATCCAATAACTATATTTTGTCTTCCTCCTTACTGTCTTTCTTTGCGTAGATGTGTGCCAAGTAAGTGCAAACATAATTAAAACTTTGTTTTTAACAATTAATTTCTTATGAAATATACATCCAATATCATTCAAAATTATTTTCATTGATGAATATAGATCTACATGAACATTGAAATCTATAGGAACATTTGAAATATCCTTATTTAGAAATAGAAATCGAAAGATACATGGAATAACCACAATGAGATTTTAAAAGGACAAATTAAGGATGCAATAAGCATTTAAAATTATATTCATTGATGAATATAGATCTACATGTTTGTAATGTAATGGCAGTAGAGCAAGTTAATAAAACCGAAGTTGTTGGAGAAGACAAGGTGTTTCGAAAGCTAGTGGAGGAAGGCACGTGGCTAGCCGGCGGTCTGTAGGGAATAAGAAACATGGAGTAGTACTTTTCTTGACCTAGATGTATAGATGAAGAAATCCAAAATTTCGAGGGAGAAGGAAAGCAGAACCTTACCGGCGATCTTAGGGTATTCACAACATTTTCTGAAGTTCTTAAGAAACTTGGAATCGCGCTGCAGAGATCGAGAGAGGCAAGGTTTCTGAACTTTGGCAGTGGTGTGAAGCCCGCGACGGTAAGAAGAAGGAGCATGGCTGACTGACGATCTGTAGGGAAGTTGGAAAGAGGAGGAGTAGTAACTGATCGGCGCTTCGGCAGGAGAAGAACCACGCGGAGAGGGACGACGTAGTGAAATTGTGGGTGCAGCATGAGCGGTTTGTGGTTATCGCTGGTTGGTGTGGAAGAAGAACCATTCTGTAGAGTGCCTCCACCTTCGGTCGAGATAGGGTACAGGGTGGCAGGGAGCGTGAGGGGTTAGAATTGGGAAGGAGGATGCGGCATGGGTTTCGTGTTTCTTGCTGGTTGCGGGATTTTGATAGCCTAGTTTTAAGTTTTGCCTCCAAAATCTGACAGATGCTATCTAATGAAGCCATATCTAATGGTCTAAATTTTTGTGGGTACTTTTGAACTCATTCTATTCGCAGGACAACACTATTTATTTTTAACTACTATAAGGAAGTAGTTTGAAGGGGTAAGAAAAATCTTAGCCATTCAAAATGAGACAAGCTTTTGATCTCATCCTTACAATGGAGAGAGAGAAAGAGAAAAAAAAGAGAGGAGGAGGAGAGAGAGAGAGGGAATATTTATAGCCCTCTTATACCTACATGAGAGAGGGATAGGAATAGAGATAGGGAGAGAGAGAGAGGTAGAGAGAAATTGATTTTTTTGGTAAACATATAAATTTTTTTACAAAATAAATATAGGAATATTGATTTATATATTTTTACAGTTATTTCAAGTACTCATATATATATGTTTTGAATAACAATCAGTGCTCATATGCGGGCGCAGTCCGCTCATAGGTAGGCGCAACCCGCTCATATGTCGCCGCCCTCGCTAAATATCGCCGCCCACACCGTTGCACTCACATAGGGCCGGAGGCCCGTGCCGTTTCACACTTATATATATGTATATATATATGTATATATATATGTATATATATGTGTGTATATATATATGTGTGTGTATATATATATGTGTGTATATATATGTATATGTATATATATATATGTATATGTATATATATATGTATATATATATGTATATATATATATATATATGTATATATATATGTATATATATGTATATATATATATATATGTATATATATATGTATATATATATATGTATATATGTCTATATATATATAATAAAAGGAAATTACATCGGCGCAGAATAAAAAAGGAGTAACTGCTAAGTCTTTGGTTAGAGGCATTCCTCTTTCCCAACCAAAATCATCACGCATAATCAAAAAGGAGTAACTGCGATAGGACTTTGGTTAGAGACATTCCTCCTTCCCAACAAAATCATCACAATAAGCAATAATTGATATATAATCCACTGCTTTATTGGCCCTTCGATCAACTTGGGATATCATGATCTTTGGAACATCCTTCAAGAGAAGATCAAATCTTGATTCGAAATATCCATTATACATCCCATTGAGAATGAAGTTTAACTTGGAGAATACTTCAGTGGAGTCTCCCTCAAGAATGATACCATTAGTTGAGTTGAAAAGAGTCTTTGCAAGGTCAAGCCCAATTCATGCACTTCTAAAATTATTCATATCCATAGATCTCCTTCTATACATGGCACCCTTCACCGTAACAAAAGTGCCCAAGTGATCGCGCAAAACACATCCCAGGACGGCAATGCCATTCTCCCTAACAGAGTCATCAATTTTTACCTTAATCATTCCAAGGGGTGGGGAAGTCCAAGTTGATTGTTGGTTACTGTGGACAGTCTTGTTCCCATGAGATGAATCACTGATGGCGTTTATAATGATAGAGGCCGACTGCACAGAGGGTCTGCCATGAACCAAGCAGTTGCGTGCTTTCCATACATTGAATATAATTGATAAGATGCATTTGACATTAAAGGAGGTTCTATTGGAATCAGATTCCATGCGCAGGAACTCTAATATACTGGGTGGGAATATGGAAGGTCCCAAATTTAAGTTTAATCTGGAGCACTTCTAAAATAATAAACTTAAACTCACTGAAAATGTGATTGATCATTTCAGCTCCCCACAACTCCACGGGCATTGAGCATCCTCGCATAATCTATGCTTGAGCAGCCAATCATGTGTCGACAATAGACTATTTATAGACCACCAAAGCAACTGTTGGAGTTACCATTGTGATCTCGAAGTGGTCAAACATGTAATGTCACTGCCAACGCGATATGAGCCTGCAGGGTCGCACAAAAGAGCATGTGGAGAAGTTGGAAGATTGACTGTGTTGGTAAAGGTTACCAATCACCAAATAGAATCGGGGAGGTGAAGCAAATGTTGCTGTCGGAATTCGTCGGAATTCGTCGGATATAATTCGTCGGATTCGTCGGATTGTTCCGTGGAATCCCGACGAATTGTTACAGAGATCCTTAACTCGGCAAATGTTGCCGTCTGATATGATTCGTCGGAATTCGTCGGATTCGTCGGATTGTTCCGTGGAATCCCGACGAATTGTTACAGAGATCCTTAACTCGGCAAATGTTGCCGTCTGATGTGATTCGTCGGAATTCGTCGGATTGTCCCGTGAAAACTCGACGAATGCTGTTCCGTGGAATCCCGACGAATTGTAACAGAAGCCCCTATTCTGCTGTGTGGTCTGCGGATAGCGATTCTTCTAGAAGCCTGTTTATGCTTTAGGTATAAATAGACCTTCTTTTAGGGTTCTTATCACTTACAAAGGAATCCAGCCGACGGAAGAGTTCCGCCTCTCGCCCTAGCCGACGGAAGTGTTCCGCCGCCCGTTCGCCTCCGCCGACCTCTTCTCCGGCGGTCGTCGCCGTGTTTGTTCTTCCTGGAGCGAACCTAGCAGTTCGTGGAAGTGCAAGGTGCAGTCGTTCTTCTCCTGGCTCGTGTGGATCACTGTAGAGACGTAGACATAATTCTACGTAAGAACTCTCTTTGCCGCCAACAGGAATCTTCTTCTTGGAGCATCTAGGTTGGATTTGATCCAATCCCGCAAAGGTAATTTCATACCTAGCAATTTTGTTAACTTCTTGATTCAATATTCATGGCCCGATCAAAGTCTTTTGGTTTGTTTCTCTTTATTTTCGCAGCGCCTACATATAATGTATGGTTCATGAAAAACCCAATAGCAACATCAACATCCATGGCTGCGCTTTTAGCTTCCGGATTCCGCCACCTATGAGATCAGTAGGTCGACATTCCATGTTGTACACAACGACGACCTACAAATTGTTGCTTTTGGAATGTGTCCAGACAAGGCGATCGACCCCACCATGATCGTCCCTTGGAAATTTTATGATAGTGTTGTCTAAGCTTTGCCCGAAGACCCCCAACAGCTGTTTCGACCATTCATGGTTGCTGTCCAGCAAACCCAAAATTGGTTCTGGGAGGTTAGAGATAACCACGAATGTTGGTCAATTGGCAATTAGCATCACGCCAATCCAATTGTCGTCGAGTGATGAAATTTTTGTGCTATCACCAACCATCGAGAAAGTGTGATTGGCGACCATCTCATTGCATGCAGATAATTTTTCATATTTTTGAATGCTTTTTATGCCAATTGATCATATCAGGCCCAACATACTTACTGTTGAGAAATGCACAGATTGATTTTCTTATGTTCAGGAATTAAAGATGATGCAAGCAAGAGATAGGAAGAAAACAAGGAACTTCCATTCATTCGAATTAAAGATTACATTCACAGTTTTACTGTATTTATAGATGCATACAGGAAATGACAGCCACACATTTACTCACAACTGTTTACACTTGTAACATCCCATTTCCTACTAGACCCCATAACTCCAATTTAGGGTGAGACAAGTGGTGAGTGTGGTGAGGTTGGGCTAGATTGCAGCCTTAGGACACATAGGGTTAGGTGAACTCACATGTGGTCTACTATAAGGCTCAAGTCAACCTAGGTCAAACTAGCTCAACATGAACTCACACTTGCAAATTGACTCCTCCAATAGATGATAAACACTCCAAGGAATGTTATAGACCCAAAAGCCCCATCATGGGGTCAACAATTTGACCAAAGTTAACTTTTCCCCAATTTTGGTCAAAATCACACCTATGGGTCAAATTGGCTCACTTAGGTCTTCACCATGACTCAACCAACCTTGGGTGGTGTCACTGGACTCAATGTCAACACATTGGACCAGTCAAAACACCCAATTGACTAAGTCAACCCAAAAGTCAACATAGGGTCAACTTTGCCTAAATTGGGCTTAATTGGAATTAATCCAAATTCCAATGGATTAAGGCCCTCACCCAAAGCCCACATCTGAGGCCCAAGAGTCAATGACCAGCCTTGCCCCCTATTTCCAACATGCAAAGGCATGCATGGGGGCAAAAGTGGAATTTTTCCCCTCCTCCATTAAGGACAAAGAGGATTTTGAGGAGAGCTTGCCATATGGCCCTCCTCTCCTCTGCCCAAAGCCCCCACTGACCTCCCCAGTTAATTCCCAGCCGAATTGGTGCTGGAAGGGTGCCATTTGGCAGCAAGGAGGAGCAACCAATGCTGGCCGAATCATGCCTTAATGGCTGGCATGGTTAGAGCCCTTATCAGCCTCATTTGACCCCTCCATTAGCTTCAGAACAGTGAGAGCAGTCGGGATAGTGCCCTGGAGTGAAGCAAACCGTGGAGAATCGAGAATTCTGAGAGGATCGCCGGAGCTCGCCGCCGTCATGCCGCACCACCACAATACCCGTCGTCAAGCTCGGAATCAGTACGATTTCTCCCCCTCTCCCTCTGTGCTAGTCATCTAGGGTCTTAGCAAGGGCAGTCAGGCTCAATTGAGCCAACAGCCATGGGATTTTTCCCACCCGAGCTCCGATTGGGCTTCCTCCAGGGATCGCCGGAAAACCTCACCTCCGGCCACCATTCCACCGCCAATCGACGGCCAACCCCTCAACGGATGTGGTGGCAAAGGCAGATGGCCGGGGAGGGTAGTGGTTGGCCGGGATCAGGCCCCTTTCCTTCTGGGCCGTCGACTAGAGGAAGGACACTAAATCACAGCCGTTGATTTCGTCTCCTTGATCTCTATTGGCAGACTAAGGCAATTCTGCCTTAAAACATACAGGGTTTTGCAAGCAAATATTGAAAGCCTTAGAGGCCATATTTTCAAAGAGTGGCAGAGATAACTTTTGTATCCTTATGTGTCTAATTTCATTTGCCACTTGAATCAACTGATTTGGTGCAATGTGGACACCAGGGCACTCATTTTTCTAGGACTGCTCCTTGTGTAGGGCAGAAATTAAAAAAGCTATAACTTTTAAATGGCTTAACCAAATCCCTTGAAATTTCTACCATGCATGCATGGTATGATGATACACCTATGGTTAAAATTTAATAATTTATGGAGGTATATTCATTGAGATATTTTAGTTATTAGCAATAGTAAATAATTGGTATTTATGGAGTTGTGTAACTCCAAACACCCCCAAATTTGGGTGGTAAGCTATTTATATATATCTTGATCATAGGTTAAAATTTCATCATATTTGCATGAGTATAATTCTCTGAACTTCAAAATGAAGTTTGGGTCTTAAGAGGAAAATTGGGGTGCTAATAGTCAATTTGCGCTTTTGAGCTTTTTGATGGAATTGAAGGTGGGAATCACCTTGCATGCCTCTGAAACCTTGGGGTTAGTGTATGTCATGAGGATATACATCATTGACATAAGTTTCATGATTTTTGGAAGTTATTTTCCTAAAGTTTTTAATTAAATGAAAATTGTCACACTTTTAGATTAATCAAATAATTTGAATCAAAAACTTAGAGATAAATCCAAAACTCTGGGAATTGGATCTTTGACTGGAAAAGCACATTTAGGAATTTTGTTGGAATTTTTGGACCTCATTTATTTCTCTGAATTTGATTTACTTGGTTAGGTCAAATTTATTCTAATATGACATTTAGGTCTCATATGCATTTGGAGAGTTATGAAATTATTCTAGTAGGTTTCTTTGGTGATCCTATAGCTCTGTAAATTTTACCATAATTTTTAGATGAATTTTAGGTCATTTTATAGTACTCGTTATATAACCCCTTATTAGCACACCATGACTATTAATTAGATTTTGTGATTATAATCTCTCTGGAATATTATGAAACTTAGGATTTAGTAGTTTTAGGTTATTCCTATGCTCTACAATTTTTCCCAGAATTTATTGAAGTCTTAACATAGCACTTGTAGTGTAAACCCTTATTGGCACACCATTTGTAATAAATAGCAATTATGGATAAATACTCTCTGGTAAATTACGAAACTTTGGATTTGGTGTGTTGATAATGCTATATTTATAGTTATTTTTATATAATATTTTATTAATAATTAATTTAATTTTATTTAATTTTAGTTAATTTATCACTAATTTATCTTCTTTTTGTATTTTCGGGTAATTTGGGCTGCCAATAGCGATTTCAAGCTCATAATACTAATCAGGAGAATATTTGGAGTATTTCTGCCGAAATCGCAAAGTACACGCCCTCGGTCATGGGCGTGACTTAGGGCGTGACATATTGTCACGGCCGTGAACCAGCCCCGCGTATTCCAGTTGAAGAAGTCAGCCGCCACGTCAGATTAAAATTACACGCCCTCCGTCACGGGCGTGACAGAGGGCGTGACCGAGGCCATGACTCTTCTGCAACCGCCAGAGTAACTCCAGATCGCGGCGTTTCCCACCGTTTCCAGACCCGTTCAAGACACGCCCTTGGTCACGGGCGTGACCGAGGCCGTGACCCACCATGCAATTGATTTTTGGCGGTTTCTCTTCCCCAACGTCGCGGGCTTTCATGACAGCAATTACGCAGCTTACGCGCCCTTGGTCACGGGCGTGACCAAGGGCGTGACTCCCCGATTATGCGCCCTTGGTCACGGGCGTGACCAAGGGCGTGACTCCCCGATTTTTTAACTATAAAAGGCAGCAATCTCCAGAAGTCAAGGAGTTCAATTTTGGAGATTAATTTCTGCTTTAGTTTACTGTTTTTGATGTTCTAGCTAGTTTTTCCTAAAGTTGTAAGTTTTTAAATTATTGCTATTTTAATTCAAGTATTGTTGTTTTCTTAATCATGTCTTTTTCCTCTTCTACTTGTATTCTCATCACTATGATGAGTAGCTAAATTTCCTTTAGCACTTGGTCATGATGAACTTTGGAATGAAATAAAATATGTTTTGAATTTTTCTAATTAGCAAACTCTCGTATTATTTATCTTCGATTTATCTTTGAATTATTTCGTTTTGATTTCATATTTCCGGAATATGACTTTCAATCTAAGATTCGTTTGCTAGTGATCGAGAGATCCATGCGAACGAGGAGATCACTCAAAGATAAAAAGAGTTGTATTCTATCCTCGAGAGAGGGTGCACAAATCTTTCGGAGTGGAGTCAAATCCAATAGTGGGGTTCACCGCTTAAAGCAAGCTTAGGGGGTTTCGACTGGCCGAGGGGTCTTAATCGATCAACCTAAGGTTAGGTGGTAGTTCTCTCGAGAGAGGCTCTACCATATTTTGGGAAGCTCCACGGTCGAAGATATTTCAATAAGAGTTTGCGGTTTCATCTTTTATAAAATTATATTTTATTCCAAAGGGATTCAAGACCAAGAGCTAATCCTTTTAATCATAATTTTTCTTCGTAGTTAATTTTCTCCAAATCGTTTTTCCAAAACAAACCCAACTTTTGATCGATAAAATAATAGCTCTTCTTTGTGAGTAGAAGTACTCAACAAGCCCGGAAAAATACGACACTTGATTTTCTAAATCCTATACTATAAAGCGATAGGTACACTTGCCTTATCGAATTATACATGGATAATATTCTAATTTTGCGCAGCGCGATTTTATTCCATCAAGTTTTTGGCGCGGTTGTCGGGGATCCTATTGTTGATATTTTGAAAGCTTAGTTCTATTAATTTTATCATTTTTTTCTTCTTTCTCTCTTATCTATGTTTTTCTTTTTGGTGTATGACCCGAAGGAATCCGTCCGATCTTCTTGAATTGGATCCGGAAATCGAGCAAACCATTCGGCGACGCTTAAGATTCCAACGACCAAGTTCTCAAGATCCGATTGAGGAATCCATAGGTGACACTTCCTTTCCGAATACTCTTTCTTCTTCATCCTCTTCTTCTTCCCCCTCCTTTTCTACCTCTTCTAATATGGGTGATCCAAATCCGGATGAGGTCGCGCAACGGACTATGTCCTATTATGCCCGGCCTAATCTGGAGGATACCACTTCTAGTATTGTTCGACCTACTATAGCGAACAATAATTTTGAATTAAAGTCGTGCATCATTCAAATGGTACAACAATATGTACAATTTGATGGGCTTCAAGATGAGGATCCCAACGCGCATATTTTTAGTTTTCTAGAAATATGCGATACTTTCAAAATTAACGGGGTATCCGATGACGTAATAAGGCTTCGGCTTTTTCCTTTCTCCTTGCGCAATAAAGATAAGCAGTGGCTCAGTTCTCTTCCAAGAGGATCTATCACCACATGGGCCCAAATGATGGAACAATTTCTCACGAAATATTTTCCGCCCGCTAAATCGGCTCAATTGTGTAAGGATATCATTTCTTTCTCCCAAGTTGAAACGGAAACGCTTTATGATACTTGGGAGCGATTTAAGGAATATTTGCGCTGATGCCCCCATCATGCAATCCCCGATTTGTTGCAAATTCAGACATTCTATAACGGCCTAAATTCTCAAACGCGTCAAATGATTGATGCCGGCGCCGGTGGTACCTTGAATAACAAAACACCGGCAGGAGCGCAAGAGCTTTTAGAGAGTATGGCCATGAATTCGTATCAATGGAGTACACCTCGGTCGCGCTCAAATAAACCGGTCGGGCTATATGAAGTTGATACAATTTCAAATTCATCTGTCCAGGTTGAGCTTTTAAATAGAAAAATAGAAGAGATGACTGCTTCCTATTCTACACCTACCTGGGGATCCCCCTACACAATTGCCGAACATGTGGATTACATGGGTAATCCGAATCGGCCAAACTTTAATTCGGGTAACACTCATTATGGTAACACATATCACCCGGGTTTCCGTAACCACCCAAATTTCTCTTGGAGTAATCCAGGGAATGCGGCACAACCCCCAATCACAATTCCACCTGGTTTTACTCCACCACAAGCTCCAAAATCTCACTCTCTTGAGGAGGTTTTCACCAAATATGCAGCAAATAACGATGCCAATATCTGGAATCTTACCGGATCTGTTCGCAATTTGGAGAATCAAATTGGACAAATCGCAAAGATGCTCTCTGATCGCCAACAGGGAGCACTTCCAGGCAATACGGAGCCCAACCCAAAGGAGCAAGCAAAGTCTATCACGCTACGGAGCGGGAAGGAGGTAACTACACCTTCACAATTGGTTGAACCAGAGGTAACACTTTCTTCATCTTCTCCTCCTCCTCAAGTTCCAACGCAAAATAAAATTAAGGAATTTCAACCACCACTTCCCTATCCGTCTATATTAAAAAAAGATCGAATGGATGAGCATTACGGTAAATTTTTAGATATGTTTAAACAAATTCAAATTAATCTACCGTTTTGCGAAGCTATCGCACAAATGCCGAAGTATGCTAAGTACCTCAGGGATCTTTTGTCTAATAAAAAGAAACTTGAGGATATTTCTACTGTTCAATTGAACGAGGAATGCTCGACAGTTTTACTTAATAAATTGCCTAAGAAATTAACCGATCCGGGTAGTTTCTCAATTCCATGTTTATTTGGCGATTTCTTAGTAAAACATGCGTTGGCCGATCTAGGCGCCTCTATAAATTTGATGCCTTATTCTCTTTTCCAAAAATTGGGTTTAGGAGAACCTAATCCCACGAGAATGAGCATCCAATTGGTGGATCGTTCCATAAAATACCCAATAGGGTATTATCGAGGATGTGCTTGTCAAGGTTGATAAATTTATCTTCCCGGTAGATTTTGTCATCCTTGACATAGAAGAGGACACCGAGGTACCACTCATTCTCGGTCGCCCATTCCTTGCCACCTCGCGCGCCATAATTGATGTTAGTAACGGTAAACTTCTCCTTAGTGTCGGAGATGAAGAAGTTACTTTTACTATTAATTCTTCTATGAAAAATACGCTCTCAAATGACGACTCTTGTTTCTTCTTTGAGGCTTCACCTGATGAAGACTCCATTTTATTTTCTGAATATATTTCACCGTCATCTTTTTATGATGAAGAATTTGAAAGTCTCGATCTTATTTCTCATGAATTTATTGACGGCACGATCACTCACGAACCTATTTTTGAAATTTTAGAATTAGGTAGTGATCGATTAAAAACTTCTTATGAGGAACCTCCCGTAGTAGAATTAAAATAATTGCCTAAACATTTAGAATATTTATTTCTAGCGGAGGATTCTAAGCTTCCCGTAATTGTGTCGGCATTTCTGTCCGATGAAGAAAAATTAAAATTATTAAATGTTTTAAAACTTCATCATCGCGCGATTGCGTGGAAAATCACGGATTTAAAAGGGATTAATCCCTCCTTTTGTACGCATAAAATTTTATTAGAAGAAAATTCACGTAAATCTATTCAACCTCAACGCAGCCTAAATCCTAATATGAAGGAGGTGGTTAAGGCGGAGGTAATAAAATTATTAGATGCGGGCATCATCTATCCGATTTCGGATAGCTCTTGGGTTAGTCTGGTCCAAGTGGTGCCAAAGAAAGGAGGATTAACCGTAGTGCCAAATGATAAAAATGAATTAATCCCAACTAGAACCGTTACCGGATGGCGGGTTTGTATTGATTATCGCAAATTAAATGATGCAATCCGTAAGAATCATTTTCCTTTACCGTTCATCGACCAAATCCTTGAACGATTATCCGGACACTCGTTTTATTATTTTCTTGACGGTCTCTCGGGGTATTTTCAAATCCCAATTGCGCCCGAGGACCAAGAGAAAACAACCTTCACTTGTCCGTTTGGCACCTTCGCCTATCGTAGGATGCCATTTGGGTTATGCAATGCGCCGGCTACATTCCAAAGATGTATGCTAGCAATTTTTGACGAGCTAGTGGAGGATATTATGGAAGTTTTTATGGATGATTTCTCCGTTTTTGGAGATTCATTTGATTTATGTTTGAGTAACCTTTCCCGCATTCTCCAAAGATGTGAGGACACAAATTTAGTGTTAAATTGGGAGAAGTGTCATTTTATGGTACAGGAAGGTTTAGTTTGGGGCCATAAAATATCTAGTAAGGGTATAGAGGTAGATTAAGGTAAAATTGAAACTATAGAAAAATTACCTCCCCCTTCAAATGTTAAGGCCGTACGTAGTTTTCTTGGGCATGCCGGTTTATTAAAGATTTTTCTAAAATAACTAAGCCCCTCACTCACTTATTAGAAAAAGATGCACCTTTTATTTTTGATGAAAATTATTTGCATTCTTTTTCTATTATTAAAGAAAAATTAATAAACGCTCACATTATGATAGCTCCCAATTGGGATCTTCCTTTTGAGATTATGTGCGACGCTAGTAGTTTTGCCGTTGGTGCAGTCCTGGGACAACGCATAAATAAAAATTTTCATCCTATTTATTATGCGAGCAAGGCACTTACCGACGCATAAGAAAATTACACAACAACCGAGAAAGAAATTTTAGCCGTGATTTTCGCTTTTGATAAATTTCGCTCTTATCTTACTTTATCTAAAGTAATTGTTTTTACTGATCACTCGGCTTTACGTTATTTGCTAACAAAAACTGATGCCAAGCCAAGGTTGATTAGGTGGATCTTACTTTTACAAGAATTTAATTTGGCGATCCGGGACAAAAGGGGAGCGGAAAATTTGGCGGCGGATCATCTTTCTCGGTTGGAGAATCCCAATTCGGAGGAGCTTATAGAGGAAGAAATTAATGATACTTTTCCCGAGGAACGCCTCCTCGTTATTCATAAGGTAATAGATCCCCCCACCCCTTGGTTCGCCGATTTCGCAAACTACCTTGTTGCAAGATTTATCCCAAAAGATATTTCCTATCAAGAAAAGAAGAAATTCTTTTTCGATTTGAAAAATTATTTTTGGGAGGATCCATTCCTTTTTCGAGTTTGTGTGGACCAAGTGGTGCGGAGGTGTGTATCTCATGAGGAGGGCATTCAAATTTTGAAGCATTGCCACGAGGGACCCGCCGGTGGGCATTACAAAGCAAATCGGACGGCGAGGAAGGTACTTGAAGCGGGCTTCTATTGGTCGAGCATCTTCAAAGACGCTCACGCACATGTAAGTCGTTGTGAACAATGCCAACGCTCAGGTAATATCTCCCGTCTTGATGAAATGCCTTTAAAATCTATTTTAGAAATTGAGGTTTTTGATTTATGGGGGGATCGATTTTGTCGGCCCGCTACCAGTTTCTTTTGGAAATCGATATATTTTGGTAGCGGTCGATTATGTGTCTAGGTGGGCGGAAGCGCAAGCCCTTCCCACCAATGATGCCCGAGTCGTAACCCAAATTCTCAAAAACCTCTTTTCGCGATTTGGAGCACCGCGGGCGATAATTAGCGATAGGGGAACTCATTTTTGTAATGCCCAATTTACTAAAGTTTTATCTAAATATGGCGTTACACATAGGATGGCCACCCCCTATCACCCTCAAATAAGTGGCCAAGTAGAAGTGGTTAACCGTGAATTAAAACGAATTTTAAAAAAAATGGTTTCCACCAATAGGAAAGATTGGTCGCATAAACTCGATGATGCTTTATGGGCCTATCGGACCGCGTACAAGACCGCCATCGGTTGTACGCCGTATCGATTGGTCTATGGAAAAGCATGTCATTTACCGGTCGCGCCTTTTGGGCGCTTAAATTTCTTAATCTAGATAACAATATTTCTTCCGATCTCCGCAAGTTCCAACTTAACGAGCTCGATGAGTGGCACTCATTTGCCTATGAAAGTAATAAATTATACTAGGAGCGCACTAAATTTTATCATGATAAGAAACTTAGGCATCCTAAAACTTTTCGATTGGGAGACCAAGTTCTCCTCTATAACTCGCGCTTACGTCTTTTTCCGGGAAAACTTAAGTCCCGTTGGTCTGGCCCCTTTATCGTCAAAGAGGTTTGGCCCTACGGGACCGTTTCAATAATGCATCCCGAAAAAGGTGAATTTAAAGTGAATGGGCATCGGTTAAAATTATATTTCACCGGCGATAATTTTCATGAGCACCGGGAGGAAATTCTCCTTCCGAACACCTAAATCGGCGTGACACCATGGTCGAGCTCAACGACTGTAACCAAAGCGCTCTTGGGAGGCAACCCATGTTTTTTATTTATTTTTTTTGCTCTCTTAAAAAATGTGCCTAAAAAGAGAAAGGATTTTATTTTAATATTTTTGTTTATGTTCTTTTTTTTTGAAAAAAAAAAATTTAAATTCACAAAAAACATATAAAAATATAAAAACGACTCACAAAAATATATATATATATATATATATTTATTTGAAAAAAAACCCCAAAAAAAGTGTTATTGTTTTTCGTTTTTTTTTATCAACAAAAAAAATTTTTAGTTGTTTTCAAAAAATATATATATATAAAAAAAAAGAGTTTTTGTTTTTGTTTTCTTATTAAAAAAAAACAAAAAAAAATCTTGTTATTTTTTTTTATTACTAACAATTTTGCAGGTTTGGAGGAGATTTGCGAGATAACGATCACTCGCACTTACGCATGAAACCCCGCTCTCCAAGTCGGTACTTTATTTTTAGTATTTTTCTTTTATTTTATTACCTTGATTTTGTTTTTATTTTGTTTTCTTTTCAAAAAGATAAAAAAAATTAAAAAACCAAACCAAAAAAAAAAGTTTCTGAAAAAAAAAGTCTTGGTCACGGCCTCAGTCACGGCCGTGCCCACGGCGTGGCGCGTCACGCTTCGTTTTCCTGGCGAATCTCTCGACGAGTTGCACTCCATTCCGTCTTCCGCAATAGTCACGGGCGTGACCAACCTTTATCACAGGCGTGACATTAACGGAAGACCATTGTCGCCCAACCCGGCAGTCACGGGCTCAACTGGACATGTCACGCCCGTGACAACTTGAGTCATGCCCGTGACATTTGAAGAGCACGGCCGTGACTCATCCAGCTGGCATAACTCCTCCACCAGACCCGGTCAAAGATTCCCTTTGAATGTCACGCCCGTGACAGCCAAAGTCACGCCCATTGTCACGGGCGTGACCATGAGCGCTGACACCTCGGGAAACGATTTTTGACCGGCGAACATTGGATTCCCTGCCCTCTTTGATTTCTCCAGTTACACGCCCTTGGTCACGGGCGTGACCGAGGGCGTGACCTGACAAAATTCCGCTTTTTGACCGGTCCAGCCTCGGATTTCTCCCTCACGCCATCTTTTCAAGTGTCGCCCCTTACACGCCCTCGGTCACGGGCGTGACCGAGGGCGTGACACTTGAATTTTTCCCTATTTAAGTGCCCCCCTCTCTTTTATCCACACCCTTTCCCACATCTCTCCCTTCTTTTCTCTCTTCTTTGGCCGATTTCTTCCTTTCATCTTTCCAAATGGCCGCCCGCCGCCGCAATCACGCCATTGGCGAGTCTTCCTCTTCCCTCCCCGATGACCCTTTTGATGCGGAGGCCATGCTCAATTTTTCCCATCCCACTCATCAAGACCGGAGTACCCGCCTTCGTGGGAAAGAATTTGGAGTTTTCTGCATCATCGATTGGAACGTTCTCACCACCATCGGGCAGGCCAACGCGGTGCGAGATTTACTTACTACTCCGGGGTGGGCTCCTTTCTTCTCCATTTCGGAGCCGGCGTACTACGAGCTGACGGTGGAGTTTTTCTCCTCATTTGATTTCCACTGGGCCGGGGCCGACAATGTGCTTGAATTCCGAATGGGCGGACTTTCGCAAACCCTTCCTTTGCGTCAGTTCAACATTCTCATGGGCTTTTGCGACGAGGCTTTCACCCTTACGGAGGCCTACACCGCTCTCCCCCTCGATTTCCCTCGCGATTATAACCTCCACGGATTTTTGGCAGAAATCAGTAACGACCCCAATCCATATTCGCCTAAAAAAATCCAAGGGTAGTCATCTCCTCTCCCCCGCCTTACGCTATCTCCACTACCTCCTCACTTTCACACTTTCCGCTCGCGGCGATAGCCCTGGAGTGGTGACCCGCGCGGACCTGTTATATTTATATAGCATGCACGAACGAGTCCCCCTCAATCTTGGTTCGGCGCTTGCAATGTTTTTTCGGCATCAGGCCGAAAATCGGAGGCTTAGTGCGCTACATGGAGGTTCATTTGTTACTTATTTGGCCAAGCATTTGGGCCTTTGGGATGCACTTCCTCCCACTGCTCCACTCCAAACGCCCGCGCCTATCACGTTCCAAAACCTTCGGGCCCTTGGTTTGATGCATCGGCGTGGCCGCGAGTACGAGGACGTTCCTGGCGAAGTGGGTGGCAACCCGATCGATCTTGATTTCGAAGCTGATTCTGGTGGCGTTGCTCCAGCTCCGCAGTTTCCACAGCCGCCGCAGCAGCATTTTCCCCCTGCGCCCGACTCATCCACTTATTTCGATCAGCAGTTTGGGCGGATCCACACCCGTTTGGATCAGATTCAGACAGAGCAGCTGTCCATGCGCACTCATTTTGACACACGTTTTGATACCCTCGAGCAGCGCCATGCTTCCTCTATGGAGCATCTGCAATGAGAATTTGCTGATCTGCGTGCTTATTATCAGCAGGAGGACGACGACGATGATTCTTAGAGATTTTTATTTTTGGTCGTCTGTATCTTTTATTTTCTGTCCCGCACCTTTGTATTTATTTTATTTCTCTTTTATTCCTGCCAAAATATTAAAAATATAAAAAATGTTTTGCTTTATGTTTTTCTTCAGGATGGCTTGGGTATTGATTTGTTCTTCATCAGGGATGTTTTCTCTCCTTTACTCGTACTTATTTCTAAAAACATTGGGGACACTGTTTTCTTTTAGTATGGGGGAGGGTATTTCACGTTGGTTTTATTGCAAAGTAACACCCAAAATTTTTACCAAAACAAAAATACAAAATTAAAAAAATCTACAAAAAAAAATATAGTTTTCTTAATATTTCTATATTTACTTGTTTGCAAAATTCTTAGTAGATTTACTTTTACATAGTGTTGTAGAAAATTTTATAAACTTCATTAGATTTTGAATTTTGGAGTAAAATTGTTAACTCGTACAGTGTTCTAGTTACGCGCGCGCGTTAGTAGGATCTCATGTCGAATTAACTATTCAGCATAAAATTAGATTTATGTTTTCTAACTGCGTAAAATATTTTTGTTTTACTTTTAATTTGAAACCGGTAGAATCCAAAAATGCTTTAAGTGGGTATGTAGAAGTTTACTGGAGAAATATTACGCAATTTGAACGGAAGGGTATTCTTTCTCGATGTCTAGAACTTGCCTCTAGCGACTCTCAAGACATTTGCATAAGTTAGATTCATGAGCATGAAAATGATTTAGGCCACCCTTTGATTCGTTTGAGCCTTTGCATTCCATGCCATAAAATCTTAACCGTTGCTAGCCACTTTGTGCTTTTCCCCGTTTCTTTTGTAAGCCCCACTCATTTTCACCAAAGCCAAATAGCCTACCTATGGTGCACGCTTGAAATTTAGAGCTTTATTTGTTGCTAGCTTGTGTTTTTTTATTTGTGAAAATGTGATTTTAATTTTGTTATCATTTTGCTGCAAAAGAAGAAAAAAAGGAAAAAAAATGAAGAAAAAAAAATGATAAAAAAAATATTGAGAAAAAAAATTTGCAGAGTACATTTTTGACCCCTACCTTTATATTTCAAAATTATTTGGGGTGTAAAAATTAATTAGCATACAAGTCTTTGCAAAGCTCTTCCTTTTGCTTTAAGTGTGCCTTAACCCTTCACGTTTATCTTTTGATATCCGCACCTTGAACCTAAACCACATTTCAACCTAATTAAGTCCTATTGATTCATGCTTATGAGTTAAACTAGTGTCGTCGCGAGAGTGTGAAAGGGCAAGCCTATGGCCATCGTCATTGATGGATTTCTTTGAAGGCTATCCCGAACTTTGATTTTGTGTAATATTGATCTTAGTAAACACGCTACCCGCTCCTTAAATATCATTTTAGGATTTACCGGATTTTCAATTAAAAAGTAATAACAATATATTATAGCGCATTTTTGAAAATTATAAGCTAATCTTTATGCTGAATAGGTTTTTCTATTAGGATTTCTACACGCTTAGGCGCAAGACTTCGCATTTTGACTCCTTAGGCTCAAATTTCTTTTCTAGTATTTAAATTTTTCTACTCCTATGAAAAGTTGTTTGCTCGGGACTAGCAAACGAGAAAGTATGGGGGTATTTGATAATGCTATATTTATAGTTATTTTTATATAATATTTTATTAATAATTAATTTAATTTTATTTAGTTTTAGTTAATTTATCACTAATTTATCTTCTTTTTGTATTTTCAGGTAATTTGGGCTGCCAATAGCAATTTCAAGCTCATAAGACTAATCAGGAGAATATTTGGAGTATTTCTGCCGAAATCGCAAAGTACACCCCCTCGGTCACGGGCGTGACCTAGGGCGTGACATATTGTCACGGCCGTGAACCAGCCCCGCGTATTCCAGTTGAAGAAGTCAGCCGCCACGTCAGATTAAAATTACACGCCCTCCGTCACGGGCGTGACAGAGGGCGTGACCTCAAAATCACGGACGTGACTCTCCCGGAATGCATTCATTTCAGCCAACAATCAACTCCAGCCGTTTCTAGCTTACACGCCCTCGGTCACGGGCGTGACCGAGGCCGTGACTCTTCTACAACCGCTAGAGTAACTCCAGATCGCGGCGTTTCCCGCCGTTTCTAGACCCGTTCAAGACACGCCCTTGGTCACGGGCGTGACCGAGGCCGTGACCCGCCACGCAATTGATTTTTGGCAGTTTTTCTTCCCCAACGTCCCGGGCTTTCATGACAGCAATTACGCAGCTTACACGACCTTGGTCACGGGCGTGACCAAGGGCGTGACTCCCCGATTTTTCAACTATAAAAGGCAGCAATCTCCAGAAGTCAAGGAGTTCAATTTTGGAGATTAATTTCAGCTTTAGTTTACTGTTTTTGATGTTCTAGCTAGTTTTTCCTAAAGTTGTAAGTTTTTAAATTATTGCTATTTTAATTCAAGTATTGTTGTTTTCTTAATCATGTCTTTTTCCTCTTCTACTTGTATTCCCATCACTATGATGAGTAGCTAAATTTCCTTTAGCACTTGGTCATGATGAACTTTGGAATGAAATAAAATATGTTTTGAATTTTTCTAATTAGCAAACTCTCGTATTGTTTATCTTCGATTTATCTTTGAATTATTTCATTTTGATTTCATATGTCCGGAATATGACTTTCAATCTAAGATTCGTTTGCTAGTGATTGAGAGATCCATGCGAACGAGGAGATCACTCAAAGATAAAAAGAGTTGTATTCAATCCTCGAGAGAGGGTGACACAAATCTTTCGGATTGGAGTCAAATCCAATAGTGGGGTTCACCACTTAAAGCAAGCTTAGGGGGTTTCGACAGGCCGAGGGGTCTTAATCGATCAACCTAAGGTTAGGTGGTAGTTCTCTCGAGAGAGGCTTTACCATATTTTGGGAACCTCCACGGTCGAAGATATTTCAATAAGAGTTTGCGGTTTCATCTTTTATAAAATTATATTTTATTCCAAAGGGATTTAAGACCAAGTGCTAATCCTTTTAATCATAATTTTTCTTCGTAGTTAATTTTCTCCAAATCGTTTTTCCAAAACAAACCCAACTTTCGATCGATAAAATAATAGCTCTTCTTTGTGAGTAGAAGTACTCAACAAGCCCGGAAAAATATGACACTTGATTTTCTAAATCCTATACTATAAAGCGATAGGTACACTTGCCTTATCGAATTATACGTGGATAATATTCTAATTTTGCGCAGCGCGATTTTATTCCATCATGTTTCTAGATGATTATTATACTAGGATAATTTTCTCAGAATTTATAGAGACATATTAATGGTAGTTGTAGTGTAAATCCCTATTTGCACCCCCTTTTTGTTAAATGGAAATTATGGTCAAATATTCCTGTTAAAAATGTGAAACTTAGGATTTTGTGTTCTTAGACCATTATTATGCCATGATAATTTTCCCAGAATTTATTGAGGTCATAATCTACTACTTGATGTGTAAATCCCTATTTGCACTCCTTAACAGATAAATAGAAATTGTGGGTTTAAATTGTTTGGAAAAATATGATCTTCTGGAAATAGTGTTTTTAGGTCAATATGAAGCTACTGTAATATTTCCAGAATTTTAGGAAGTATAATTTTAGTACTAGTAGTGTAAAGCCATTTGGTCTCTCCTTTAAAGATAAATAGAAATTGTGGGATTAAAATGTTTGGAAAAATATCATCTTCTGGAAATAGTATTTTTATGTCAATATAAAGCTACTGTAATTTTTCCAGAATTTTAGGAAGTCTAATTTCAGTACTTGAAGTGTAAAGCCATTTTGTCTCTCCTTTAAAGATAAATAGAAATTGTGGGTTTAAAATGTTTGGAAAAATGTGATCTTCTGGAATTAGTGTTTTTATGTCAATATGAAGCTACTGTAATTTTCCCAGAATTTTAGGAAGCCAAAATCTTGTACTTGATGTGTAAAATTATTTTTCCATTCATTCATTGATAATTAGGGATCTTGGTTATTTAATTGCTGGAAAGATATGAAATATTGGAAATCTTGTTATCATGTCACATTTCATCTCTGGAAGGAAATTTAACAAATTTGAATTCACTAGCATGATACCTCCTTCCCTTTTAGATTCAGATTAGTAATTAATGAATTTTTATAGAGGTCAAAATTATATGAAATATGCTTGGATTTTGATCATCCCTTATTTTATCCACTATGAACATATGATAAAAATTAGAAGTCATTTGGAAGTAATTTGACTAAGGTTCCATCATAGGATTCTAAGCTACTTATATATCGTGGTCTGCGGATAGTAAGAACTCATATGATGATTAGGTTAATAGAATCACAAAGGAAATTAGTGAGAATTGAATTATAACAAGAGATGAGTATAGACCACTTAGAGGACTAAGAGCTATTAGAGTTGAGTCCAAAAGAATAATTGCTTAGGAGCGGGATGAAACATAAGGCGTGAAAACACTTAAGTTATAAAGAGTAATGAGAAGGTGGAAATGTTGGGTCAGGGTAGTCACCAAGAATATTAATTATCCTGGAAAGGGGTTGGGCATCATCCCATCACATACCGTAGCACCTTGCGAACCCTTCACCGGGTAGCCCTTGGGAAGTCCAGGATCCACCCTAAACTTCCAAGTATAATAAGAACTAAACAAGAGTAGTCTAAATAGGAGTTTAGATGATGAGAGTGCTTAGTGAGCTATGGGTAAGGCAGTGCTCGGGATTGACGAAAGATCGTCCTTCCCCTTAGAGGGTCATAAAGCGCCGAGGTTTAATTCAAGTGAAATGATAAGAGGGTAATCTTGTGGTAGATACCAATAATACTAAGTGTCTTGAGAAAGGGAACTTTGGGGTGTCATCCCATTGTAGTTCCTAGTACCGTAGCGAGCCTCTTGCAGGGTAATCCTCGGGTAGTCCAAGATTAACTGTAAACCGTTAGGATAAGATGTTATACAAGAATCATTTAATAACACACTCACCCACACCCCATGGTTACGGGAGCATAGTCGGTTTGGTGCTACGAGCAGTAAGCTCCATGTTTGTAAGAGCGGATTGATAAGTCAGGTGAGCTTGTGACTCAGTAGTGTATGTTGGTACGGACGGGTTGGTCCGGTGAGCCGGTGGCTTGGAAGGTTATTATTGACGGGCAGGTTAGCCCGGGGAGCTTATGGCTCGGAGGTAGATAGTAGAACATGTTGCATGTGCACGAAGGTGGTGGGTCTTCGGTATTGGATGGTCGTTCACACCGACGTCAATACGTTGACTCGGCAAGTGTGGTGATTACACTTAGCCATGAAAGTATGGCGGTCCAGTCAGCAAGAGTACGCAGACGCTCCGCAATTTTGTGTTGAGGCGTACGATAGGTCTAGGTTAGGTAGTGTGGATACCAACCTAGAGGTGGGCGAGGCCCAACCCACCGCTTCCATTTGCCACTACGGGAGTATCCTGGGTGTCTTGCTAGCTCCAAAAAGGGGGAACCAAAGGTCTATGTGCATAGAGTCGTGGTGAGTGAGTTGCACTTGTATGAACATAGCATAACAGCATACCTTGCATGTCATAGCATGAACATTGCATTTCAACCCCTACCACTATCGTATAAATTGGTATGGGACTTTTTATATGACAGGCCCTGCTAAACGACCCCTTGGTCTATAGGTTTGTGTGGGCATTCATATAAATCAATGGTTACTCTTAAATTAATTTACTTGCGACGCACTGCTTCTCTTGCTTACCTCTTTTACTGCTGCGATATTACTTTACTGTACTTAATACTGTTTACTTGCTCATACCGCTAGCATGGGATTTATATGGATATACTCTTGTTAGCGTAGAATATCTGTCACCTGCTACCTTCTTGATTACTCCACTTTGTTGTCCTCCGCTTCTTCCTCCCGCACGGTGCCTAGGAGTCGCGGGGGGAGGCGGGGACAAAATCGGCTTAGTCTTTATGACTAACGGTCGTTTGTGACCGTAGGTGTTCGAGGATCTGGAGCACCGGCACGACCAGCCAAGACATGATGGCAGGATCTGAGGAGCAAAAGCCTTGCAATACTTCTTCTACAAGACAGGTGTTTGAAGATTTGAGAGTTGTTAGCTTCCGCATTGATGTAGAGTGAGAGAGTGAGCTTTTGTTCTACCTTGGACATGTACTGGGCATAAGCCCTTCTTACTCTTTCATTTATGGTACTCATGATGGACAATTTACTTTTGGATATATATATATATAAATATATATATATAAATATATATATACAGATGCATGTGATTGTGGACTTTTGTACTAGTTTTTCTTCTTATTTCTTGTTGGCCTGGTTGATTGTTCTTGCCGGCAGGATCGCCGTCTTGCGGAGGTGGCTAACTTGTGTGCTAGCATCTCCGTAAGGCAGCGGTTCTGGGCATAAGATCCAGGAACTCTCCCGGTGCAGGAGAGGGATCTTACAAATGGTATCAAAGCGCAAACGATCCAACGAGAAAGAAGTCCACAAAAACTGGGACACCCCCGCTCGAGTTAGTTTGAGGACAAACTAGCAGCGGAAGCAGTGGTGTGCCCATGTGTAAAAATCACACAAAATAGTCCATTAACCAATGAGTTAGGCCAACCCAGCTAGGACATCATTCTAGCTTGACGCACCAAGACGATTTCATAACGTATACTAATCCAAACCGACCTCGGGTATAAACCTATTAAGGCATGATAACACCCAAAGTGACTAGGAGGGGAACCTTATGGGGAAATAGTTGCTTAAGGCTAAAAATTTGATGTTCCTAATTCTCCTACCAAGTGATATTATCACTTCTCACCCAAAGGATAGGATCGCCTTAAGAGATCCAGTGCACAAAAACCATTAGTGGATAGTAGGAGACTCGTAAACTTAATATCTAAACCAACAACTAGGTTGCTCTGAAATGATCATTATGACAAATATCGGAGGTCGGATAAGGATTCGAGTTCATAAAACGGCCCGTTTATAGATTGCCCAAATATTGAGAAGGTGGTGGTAATTGGTAACTTTGGGGCCTAAAGTAGGTAGAATACCAATAGGTCTCAGATTGGAACCCCAAGTCTAGAGTTGTGCGCCCTAAGGATTGATTACGTGTCTGGGACGAATATATCATAAAGACATCAAAGAAACTTAGCCCAAAATGTGTGGGGGCTTATCCTTTTGTTTATTGGGACAACTTAGTACTGACTTGAGTTTCCCTAAACCTTATTTAGAAGATGAATCTCAAACTTATAGACCTTGAGTTTTGGTATTTTCAATATTTACTTGGGCAAGATGAGGTTTTGTATGTGTAGACAAGTAAATAAGAGGATAGCAAAATAACCATTGGGGATATGCATAGAAGTTGCCAAGTTATACGTGTATATATGACCTCTGAAATCAAGGAAGTCAGTACGAGACTTTAGGATATGGATTGGATAGAAATAGAACTTGGTTATAGGCTCTCGTGATCTTAAGAAATGAATAAATAACCCAATACGAAGGATGATATCATAGATTCACCTCCTCAAGCCTGAGGCGATGATCTATAATAGAATCGGGACGAATAGTAAGTTGACTGGTCTTTAGTCAAGTTATTAGAAGCATATAGTTGCCAAGTTAGCTGCTTGGAACAATTTATCGCGTCATGAAGCTTGTGGATTGGAATTAGATTCCCGCGCGATAGAAATATAATTGGAAATTCTGAATTTCTGGGCGTTCGAAGATAATGTACATACAATTATTGAAAAATCAAGCCCCTTTTGTTTTCGAACAATTATACCGTAACCGATATTCATATACCATGGGAGCTAGTTGACACCTAACCGGAGATCGTTGAAACTACATCTATGGATTGAGTAAATAAGAGAGTACTTATGACCTTTAGATTCATGGCTCGATGAGCCTGAGAATTGAAAGACAAATGTCATTATAATCCTCAAGGATGTTGTATGTTTTGGAGAGTAATATGTGATATTGGGAAATGCGACACCTCATTAAATCATAATTTTAGAGGTTGGATTATGGGTTATACATAATAATGATGATCCCACGAGTATAATGAACTTGGTAATTTATTTACTCATACATATTGGTTGATGCTGAACTGTATGAAAGGATCCAGGAGAGATTACCACATGTGCACATAAGTTGAATTTTCACCATAAATAAGTTCATGCTTATAGATATATTATTGAGGTATGTGCCGACTAAAATGTAGGAATTTATACCATGAAATATAGTTACTGGATTGCCATAGAAATGTGCACCTGGGTTTTCATATCAGTAGGAAGCTCGGAGAATTTTGGTAGAGTTAATCTTTGAATAAATAACAGGCTTCCTTCACGAGTACAAGTGAGACTACAACTTGAGAAATTAATCCACTGAATTGTTGACGTGAAATGTCATGGGCTTGATATATGACCTCTCGTGATAGTATTAAGCTATGGAAAATTTATTGGAAATAATCGTTGAATAAAGGACATACCCCTTCACAATGTGCAATGTGAGATTACAATTTGAGGAACTATTTTTCTAAATTAGGGATGATGTAATATCATGAACTTTTGATTTACGACCTATTATAAGTGACAAACTCTGGGGATTTTTATTAGATTCAATCTCGGAGTAAACTTCATACTTCATTCACATGAAGGGTTGGGAGTGTTAATATAGAATAGCCATACCATGGATTGTAATTTGAGAAGTAGACGCCTTGAAATGTTAATACGGAAATGTTTTAGAAATCCGTAGACAGACTTTTGATGTCAATATAGAACCCTGGAAATAATGTCGGGTTTAATGAGTAAACAACCCTCCTACTACCTTCGCAAGTGAAACCCCGTAGACCCGAACTTAAATTTCGGGGACAAAATTGTTCTTTTGTTTATTGGGAATTGTAACATCCCATTTCCTACTAGACCCCCTAACTCCAATTTAGGGTGAGACAAGTGGTGAGTGTGGTGAGGTTGGGCTAGATTGCAGCCTTAGAACACATAGGGTTAGGTGAACTCACATGTGGTCTACTATAAGGCTCAAGTCAACCTAGGTCAAACTAGCTCAACATGAACTCACACTTGCAAATTGACTCCTCCAATAGATGATAAACACTCCAAGGAATGCTATAGACCCCAAATCCCCATCATGGGGTCAACAGTTTGACCAATTTGACTAAAGTCAACTTTTCCCCAATTTTGGTCAAAATCACACCTATGGGTCAAATTGGCTCACTAAGGTCTTCACCATGACTCAACCAACCTTGGGTTGTGTCACTGGACTCAATGTCAACACATTGGACTAGTCAACACACCCAATTGACCAAGTCAACCCAAAAGTCAACATAGGGTCAACTTTGCCTAAATTGGGCTTAATATTAATCCAAATTCCAATGGATTAAGGCCCTCACCCAAAGCCCACTTCTGAGGCCCAAGAGTCAATGACCAGCCTTGCCCCCTATTTCCAACATGCAAAGGCATGCATGGGGGGAAAAGTGGAATTTTTCCCCTCCTCCATTAAGGACAAAGAGGATTTTGAGGAGAGCTTGCCATATGACCCTCCTCTCCTCTGCCCAAAGCCCCCACTGACCTCCCCAGTTAATTCCCAGCCGAATTGGTGCTGGAAGGGTGCCATTTGGCAGCAAGGAGGAGCAACCAATGCTGGCCGAACCATGCCTTAATGGCTGGCATGGTTAGAGCCCTTATCAGCCTCATTTGACCTATCCATTAGCTTCAGAACAGTGAGAGCAGTCGGGATAGTGCCCTGGAGTGAAGCAAACCGTGGAGAATCGAGAATTCTGAGAGGATCGTCGGAGCTCGCCGCCGCCATGCCGCACCACCACAATTCCCGTCGTCAAGCTCGAAATCAGTACGATTTCTCCCCCTCTCCCTCTGTGCTAGTCATCTAGGGTCTTAGCAAGGGCAATCGGGCTCAATTGAGCCGACAGCCATGGTATTTTTCCCTCCCGAGCTCGGATTGGGCTTCCTCCAGGGATCGCCGGAAAACCCCACCTCCGGCCACCATTCCACCGCCAATCGACGGCCAACCCCTCAACGGAGGTGGTGGCGGCGGCAGATGGTCGGGGAGGGTAGTGGTTGGCCGGGATCATGCCCCTTTCCATCTGTGCCGTCGGCTAGAGGAAGGAGACAAAATCACAGCCGTTGATTTCGTCTCCTTGATCTCTATTGGCAGACCAAGGCAATTCTGCCTTCAAACATACAGGGTTTTGCAAGCAATAATTGAAGGCCTTAGAGGCCATATTTGCAAAAAGGGGCAGAGATTACTTTTGTAGCCCTATGTGTCTACTTTCATTTTCCACTTGAATCAACTGATTTGGTGCACTGTGGACACCAGGGCACTCATTTTCCTAGGACTGCTCCTTGTGTAGGGCATAAATTAAAAATGCTATAACTTATAAATGGCTTAACCAAATCCCTTGAAATTTCTACCATGCATGCATGGTATGATGATACACCTAGGGTTAAAATTTGAGAATTTATGGAGGTATATTCATTGAGATATTTCAGTTATTAGCAATAGTAAATAATTGGTATTTATGGAGTTGTGTAACTCCAAACACCCCCAAATTAGGGTGGTAAGCTATTTATATATATCTTGATCATTGGTTAAAATTTCATCATATGTGCATGAGTATAATTCTCTGAACTTCAAAATGAAGTTTGGGTCTTAAGAGGAAAATTGGGGTGCTAATAGTCAATTTGGGCTTTTGAGCTTTTTGATGGAATTGAAGGTGGGAATCACCTTGCATGCCTCTGAAACCTTGGGGTTAGTGTATGTCATGAGGATATACATCATTGACATAAGTTTCATGATTTTTGGAAGTTATTTTCCTAAAGTTTTTAATTAAATGAAAATTGTTACACTTTTAGATTAATGAAATAATTTGAATCAAAAACTTAGAGATAAATCCGAAACTCTACGAATTGGATCTTTGACTGGAAAAGCACATTTAGGAATTTTGTTGGAATTTTTGGACCTCATTTATTTCTCTGAATTTGATTTACTTGGTTAGGTCAAATTTATTCTAATATGACATTTAGGTCTCATATGAATTTGGAGAGTTATGAAATTATTCTAGTAGGTTTCTTTGGTGATCCTATAGCTCTGTAAATTTTACCATAATTTTTAGATGAATTTTAGGTCATTATATAGTACTTGTTATATAACCCCTTATTAGCACACCATGAATATTAATTGGATTTTGTGATTATAATCTATCTGGAATATTATGAAACTTAGGATTTAGTAGTTTTAGGTTATTCCTATGCTCTACAATTTTTTCCAGAATTTATTGAAGTCTTAACATAGCACTTGTAGTGTAAACCCTTATTGGCAAATAGGGATAAATACTCTCTGGTAAATTATGAAACTTATGTCAATGATGTATATCCTCATGACATACACTAACCCCAAGGTTTCAGAGGCATGCAAGGTGATTCCCACCTTCAATTCCATCAAAAAGCTCAAAAGCCCAAATTGACTATTAGCACCCCAATTTTCCTCTTAAGACCCAAACTTCATTTTGAAGTTCAGAGAATTATACTCATGCACATATGATGAAATTTTAAACAGTGATCAAGATATATATAAATAGCTTACCACCCAAATTTGGGGGTGTTTGGAGTTACACAACTCCATAAATACCAATTATTTACTATTGCCAATAACTGAAATATCTCAATGAATATACCTCCATAAATTCTCAAATTTTAACCCTAGGTGTATCATCATACCATGCATGCATGGTAGAAATTTCAAGGGATTTGGTTAAGCCATTTAGAAGTTATAGCATTTTTAATTTCTGCCCTACACAAGGAGCAGTCCTAGGAAAATGAGTGACCTGGTGTCCAAATTGCACCAAATCAGTTGATTCAAGTGGAAAATGAAAGTAGACACATAGGGCTACAAAAGTTATCTCTGACACTGTTTGCAAATATGGCCTCTAAGGCCTTCACATTTTGCTTGCAAAACCCTGTAAGTTTGAAGGCAGAATTACCTTGGTCTGCCAATAGAGATCAAGGAGACGAAATCAACGGCTGTGATTTCGTCTCCTTCCTCTAGCCGACGACCCAGAAGGAAAGGGGCCTGATACCGGCCAACCACTACCCTCCCCGACCATCTGCCGCCGCCACCACCTCCGTTGAGGGGTTGGTCGTCGATTGGCGGTGGAATGGTGGCCGGAGGTGGGGTTTTCCGGCGATCCCTAGAGGAAGCCCAATCAGAGCTCGGGAGGGAAAAATCCCATGGCTGTCGGCTCAATTGAGCCCGATTGCCCTTGCTAAGACCCTAGATGACTAGCACAGAGGGAGAGGGGGAGAAATCGTACTGATTCCGAGCTTGACGACGGGTATTGTGGTGGTGCGGCATGGCGGCAGCGAGCTCCGGCGATCCTCTCAGAATTCTCGATTCTCCACGGTTTGCTTCACTCCAGGGCACTATCCCGACTGCTCTCACAGTTCTGAAGCTAATGGAGGGGTCAAATGAGGCTGATAAGGGCTCTAATCATGCCAGCCATTAAGGCATGGTTCGGCCAGCATTGGTTGCTCCTTCTTGCTGCCAAATGGTACCCTTCCAGCACCAATTCGGCTGGAAATTAACTGGGGAGGTCAGTGGGGGCTTTGGGCAGAGGAGAGCAGGGCCATATGGCAAGCTCTCCTCAAAATCCTCTTTGTCCTTAATGGATGAGGAGAAAAATTCCACTTTGCCCCCATGCATGCCTTTGCATGTTGGAAATAGGGGGCAAGGCTGGTCATTGACTCTTGGGCCTCAGAAGTGGGCTTTGGGTGAGGGCCTTAATCCATTGGAATTTGGATTAATATTAAGCCCAATTTAGGCAAAGTTGACCCTATGTTGACTTTTGGGTTGACTTGGTCAATTGGGTGTGTTGACTGGTCCAATGTGTTGACATTGAGTCCAGTGACACCACCCAAGGTTGGTTGAGTCATGTTGAAGACCTAAGTGAACCAATTTGACCCATAGGTGTGATTTTGACCAAAATTGGGGAAAAGTTGACTTTGGTCAAATTGGTCAAATTGTTGACCCCATGATGGGGCTTTTGGGTCTATAGCATTCCTTGGAGTGTTTATCATCTATTGGAGGAGTCAATTTGCAAGTGTGATTTCATGTTGAGATAGTTTGACCTAGGTTGAGTTGAGCTTTATAGTAGACCACATGTGAGTTCACCTAACCCTATGTGTTCTAAGGCTGCAATCTAGCCCAACCTCACCACACTCACCACTTGTCTCACCCTAAATTGGAGTTAGGGGGTCTAGTAGGAAATGGGATGTTACAATTCCCAATAAATAAAAGAACAATTTCGTCCCCGAAATTTAAGTTCGGGTCTACGGGGTTTCACTTGCGAAGGTAGTAAGAGGGTTGTTTAGTCATTAAACCCGACATTATTTCCAGGGTTCTATATTGACATCAAAAGTCTGTCTACAGATTTCTAAAACATTTCCGTATTAACATTTCAAGGCGTCTACTTCTCGAATTACAATCCATGGTATGGCTATTCTATATTAACACTCCCAACCCTTCATGTGAATGAAGTATGAAGTTTACTTCGAGATTGAATCTAATAAAAATCCACAGAGTTTGTCACTTATAATAGGTCGTAAATCAAAAGTTCATGATATTTCATCATCCCTAATTTAGAAAAATAGTTCGTCAAATTGTAATCTCACATTGCACTTTGTGAAGGGGTATGTCCTTTATTCAACGATTATTTCCAATAAATTTTCCATAGCTTAATACTATCACGAGAGATCATATATCAAGCCCATGACATTTCACGTCAACAATTCAGTGGATTAATTTCTCAAGTTGTAGTCTCACTTGTACTCGTGAAGGAAGCCTGTTATTTATTCAAAGATTAACTCTACCAAAATTCTCCGAGCTTCCTACTGATATGAAAACCCAGGTGCACATTTCTATGGCAATCCAGTAACTATATTTCATGGTATAAATTCCTACATTTTAGTCGACACATACCTCAATAATATAGCTATAAGCATGAACTTATATATGGTGAAAATTCAACTTATGTGCACATGTTGTAATCTCTCCTGGATCCTTTCATACAGTTCAGCATCTCCGTAAGGCGGCGGTTCTGGGCATAAGATCCAGGAACTCTCCCGGTGCGGGAGAGGGATCTTACAACACTTATCACTTTTACAGGAATGGTTATATAAGCATGATAATGGGATAACTAAAATTACACGGTGGATAACAAGGAGTAACTGCCGATTTAACTCTAATGGTTGATGGTGTCGATTAAGAAACTTCCAACATTCCCCCCCTTTAATCAGTATATTCAGCTATTAGTCCTGTTTTGCTTCTTAATTCATCAAACCTAGCAATTGGCAGGGGTTTCGTCAGGAAATCCGCAAGCTGTGTTTCAGAAGGGCAATATTCTATCTCAATTTCTCCCTTTTGAACTAAGTCCCTAGCAAAGTGGTATTGAAGCTCAAGGTGTTTAGATTTTCTATGCAAAATAGGGTTTTTTGCAATCGAAATGGCGGGGGTGTTGTCTATCTTTACTCAGACTTTTACTTCTGATTCTCTCATATCTTCTAACAATCTTCTAAGCCACACTGCTTCTTTTAACGCTTCACCAAGGGAAATGTATTCAGCTTCAGATGTAGAGAGTGCTACACTCCACTGCTTTGAGGTGTTCCATGAGATTGCCTTCGAACCGATGAAGAAAATGTATCCTGAAGTGCTTTTGCGATCATCAAGTGAATCGGCCCAATCATTATCGCAAAAACTAGTGAGTTCTGACCCTTTATCTTATGAGGTATAAAGAAGGCCAAGGCTCATTTTCCCTTTAAGGTATCGTAGTATTCATTTAATGATCACAAGGTGTTTGATACTAGGTTCGGACATAAATCTGGATGCTATATTAACAACAAACTCAATGTCTGGCCTTGTATGGGTTAGATACATCAATGCTCCTACTACGCTCCTATAAGCTTCAGGATCTTTCTTCTCATCACTTTCACATTTCACCATTTTATCACTGGTTGAGGCAGGAGATAGGACTGGGTTTGCTTCCATCATTTTGTAGCGAATTAGTAAATCAGATGCATATTTAGTTTGATGTACAAATATACTACCTGGTTACTGATTTAGCTGGATGCCCAAAAAATATTTCATTACTCCAAAATCGGTCATGTCGTATTCCTTCTTCATGTTTTCCTTGAAATCTTTTATCAGTTTCTCTTGAGACCCTGTAATGAGTATATCATCAACGTAAATGCTGAATTAGATAACTTGTTTTAGGAAATACTTTGATGTAAAGAGCTGCTTCATGAGTACTTTGTTGAAAATCATGAGATTTGAGGTATTTATCAATGTTTTGGTTCCACGCCCTGGGGTCATGCTTTAACCTGTACAATGCCTTATGGTGTTTGTAGACTTTATCTTCTTGCCCCCTAATGTTGTATCCTTCAGGTTGACTTACAAATACTTCCTCATCCAGAAATCCATTGAGGAACGCAGAGTTTACGTCCATTTGATGGACAAGTTGTTTGCGCTGAGCTGCTAAGGCAAGAAGTAATCTGATGGTTTCCATTCTAGCCACTGGGGCAAAGGTTTCATTAAAATCTCTTCCAGGCATTTGAGAATATCCATTAGCCACTAATCTTGCTTTATATTTCTGAATGCTGCCATCTTCATTGTATTTTGTTTTGAAAATCCACTTCAAACCTACGACCTCTCTCCCTTCAGGTTTACATAATAGTTCCCAGGTATTGTTTTTTGTAGTACACTGAAGCTCTTCTTCCATTGCCTTACTCCAATGTGGATGTGCAGCAGCTTAAGTGTATGTTTGAGGTTCAGAAGCAAATAAAACAACTGAAGTTTAAGTATAAATATCTGACAGGATTCTGTATTTAGGAGATGATGAGGCAGAGTTGGTTGCATATGAGGAGCCTTAGGCTTGAGATAACTGACTTTCTGATGTAGTAGAAGGTGTTTGAACTTCTGCAACCTCCATAGGATCATCTTGGATGGATGGTAGGGTTTCTATACATCCTTCTTCTTCATAAAGATTATTTCTGCAACTCTTGTCCTGATCCTTTCCTTCTCCCCACCTCCATTCTTCTGATTCATCAACAATAACATCTCGAGTGATAATGAAGATTCCTTTGATCGGATTCCAGATATGAAAAGCTTTAGATTCATTGCTATATCCAGTTAAGATTGCATTTTCTCCTTTCTCATCCAACTTGTCTCTACCTTCTCTCGATCCAAGATAGTAGATTATACTTCCAAAATTTTTGAGGTGGCTTACTGATGGTTTTCTTTGAAAGAGAATTCCAAAAAGAGTTTGCTTTGTTAGAGATTTAGTGACTGTTCTGTTTAAAAGATATACTGAGGTATTTACAGCCTCATCCCAGAAAATCTTGGGTAGGTTTTTGAAGTTCAACATGCTCCTAGACATCTCCAGAATTGTTCGATTTCGTCTCTCGACAACTCCATTTTGTTGTGGATATCTTGGCGAACTTAATTGTCTTTGAATTCCAAAATCTTGACATAATCTTGTAAAGTTATGATTTAGGAACTCCCCCCCCCCCCCCCCCCCCCCCCCCACGGTCTGAATGGATGGTTTTGATCTTCTTATTGAGCTGATTTTCAACCAGTTTCTTGAGTAACAAAAATTTGAGATATGTTTCTGCCTTTTGTTCTAAGAAGTATGCCCAACTATAGCGTCAGTAATCATCTACTATAAGAAGGAAGTAACGTTTACCTGAGATGGAAGGTGTGGATGCTGGTCCCCAGAGATCCAAATGCAGTAATTCTAGAGGTTCCTGTGCTCTCCATGTTGTTGATGCTGGATAAGATAGTTTGTGTAACTTATTGAGTGAACAACAAGAGCAAATACTTCTTTCCAGTTTGAGTTATGGTAGTCCCTCAACTAACCCATGGGTGCTTAGAAAGTAAAGATCATTTATATTTACATGTCCATATCGATATTGCCATTTCTGAAGAGGTGTTTCTTCTGCTGCTCGAAAGGCTAGCTGAGTTGGATGAGATAAGTACAACGGAAATATTTTGTTGTGGTTCATTTCAATATTGCACAAGATCCTTTGAGTGTCTTGCTCTTGGATGACACACTTCCCATTTTCAAACAAAATTCTGTAACCTTTGTGCTGTAATTGACCCACATTAAGAAAATTGTGTGCGAGTCCAGGTATAAACTGAACATCCTTGATGTAGTATGGTTCTCCATTGAAGGATTTAACAGATATCATATCTTTCCCAAAAACTTTATGTTATTTTCCATCTCCCATTAAAACTTCAGCCTTTATGTTTTCATCAAGATGAACAAATGAGGATTTAACGTATGTCATATGGTTAGTACACTCGATGTCAATAAACCAGAGGTGTTGTTGGTCATTTGATTTATCTACACTTGCTTCTTTTGAGGTAGCCTTCTGACATGTGAAGAGGACGCTCTCCTGATCCTCTTCAGCCATATTATCTTCTTCACTTTTCTATTTTTCTTCCTTGAACTAGTAATTTCTTTCACTGTGTGTGGGATTTTGGCATCTTCTACATCTGAAAAAATAATCCTTGGTTTCATGATTGTTTTTCTTACAAATTTGACACTAACCTGGAGTTCTATCTGAAAAGTTTTCTCTTCTTTTAACAAAGGATGGACGTTTATGATCATCAGTTTTACTATTATTCAAATGAAGTTTGGTGTGCCGGGCTTGCTCAACATATTTTTCAAATCTTCTCATTCTACTCTCATGTGCTTGAAGTAATCCCATGAGTTCAGCAAACACAAGATTGTCTAGGTCTTTTGATTCTTCAATGGCCGCTACAACGTGATCAAATTTCAATGGTAAACTTCTCAGAATTTTTAAAACTACCTTATTTTCTTATATATTCTCACCCAGGCCTTTCAGTTGATTCACAATAGAGGTAGTTCTGGAGAAAAATTTGGGTACCTTTTCACGTTCTAGCATCTGTAGATTGTCAAAATCCTTCCACGGGCTTTGAAGTTATATGGATACCACTTTGGAGGATCCTTAAGTTCTGCATTGAGCAGATCCCAAGCCTCTTTGGAAGTAGAGGCTCCCATCAATCGTGGAAAGATGGTTTTACTCAGTCCTTGTTGATGATATAGTAATGCCTTGGAATCTTCTTTTATGATTTCTGGATTTACTACAGTCTATGATTTTTCTGTGTCGGTTTCAAATGTATTATTTGGGATCCCATCTGTAACAAGGTCCCAAAGCCCCTGCGAGAGGAATAGTGTCTTCATTTGCATGCTCTAGTAGTCGAAAAACTCACCATTGAAGACAGGGATTCCGCTCTGAGAGTAGACAAACGTTTGAATATTACTAGTTGCCATATGATGAATGTGCTTGGGTGAAGAACAGAGAATTAGGATTTTTCTGTTCTAAAGAACAGAGATGGAAATTTCTGATGGCCCCACGAGATCTTCAATCACCAACCTGGCTCTGATACCAATGTTGAGAAATGCACAGATTGTTTTTCTTGTTTGTAGGAATTAAAGATGATGCAAGTAAGAGATAGGAAGAAAACATGGAACTTTCATTCATTCAAATTAAAGATTACATTCACACTTTTACTATATTTATAGATGCATACAGTAAATGACAGCCACACATTTACTCATAACTGTTTACACTTATCACTTTTATAGGAACGATTACATAAGCATGATTATGGGATAACTACAATTACACGGTGGATAACAAGGAGTAACTGTTGATTTAACTCTAATGGCTGATGGTGTCGATTAAGAAACATTCATCACTTACATCCAAAAGTTCAAGTGAGCAAGCTATTTTCTAAACCCATGAAAAGAGCAACAACTTTTCCCACGATAACACATCTCCATGTAGAAAGGTTTTTAATTCCAAGGTCGCCTTGAACTTTCGGGATGCAAACCTTCTCCAATTTAACAAAATGGATCGAATGCCTGGATTGGGAACCACTCTGGAAGAAATTTTTATGTAAGGTATCGGTCTTGTTGAGGATTGAGATGGGGATAGAAGCATTGGCGAGAGCATGCAGCGGGAAGGAGGATAATGAGCTGTTGATGAGGGGAAGCTCTATATTTTCCAGTTTCTTTTCATGTCCCAGGAACAAGTGCTTGAACAAAAATACTCATTTATGCGAGGAGGCGAATGTGGACGAAATAGAGGGATCACATGAAAGGTGGTCGTGCACCAATTGGCCCCATCAATCTTTCCTCGAGTCAACGATGAGGCCTGGGAAGCGATTGGAGTAAGGGACATGGTCCTTCATGAGCGCGGCGAGGGTCTTGTTTTTCTTTGGGAAATTATATTTTTAGGCCCTCTTTGAATATTTGCAATCCTTTGATAATTGCATCCATCATTCTAATATTTGTAGGCTCGTACACTATTTGCAACCCAAAATTAAAAATCAAAAAATTTTTGTCGTTTTCTTGTGTGCATAAATATTTTGTCGGCATAAGAGTACAAAATTCGTCGAAATGATAAATAAAGAAAAGTTAATGCATTGTTTCGATAGTTTTATGATCATCCAAGAATAAGTAGCAATGACAAATTACATAGTATTCAACCTTACAACTTGTTGCCCCAAAATGAACACAAGCCTACACCAAATAATCAACAACGTTTAAGGTTAGTAGTGTGTAATTGAATTGCCTTAAATATAGACTTGGTTTATTTTATTAGGGGGTGTCTAGTGGAATCATGGTTGTCCGACAGGTGGCATTTTCTAGCGGCGGGCGGCACGATGAGGTATCACAATGTGGAAGAGCGACATAATTGTGGATAAGTTTTAGGGAGGGGCTATAAATAGAGACTTGGTTTATTTTATTAGGTGTCATTTGAGTTTTTGGCACTATGCACCCCCTACAGATTGCATTTTGGCACTTTGCACCAAAATGTTTAAAGTTGGCACATTGCACCATTTCACACCCCAGGCTGAAATTTCAGGGTTATTTTGCTCTGGAGCATGTTTCACAACCAAATACATGTTATTTATCCAACAATGTTGTGAGTAAATGAAAAAAATTGAATATTTTATTTCCAAATATCTGAATATTATATGAGACCACTTCTCTTTATATAGAGCAGAGAAGGATATAGAATATATAATTGATGATTTATGACTAAATACATCGGAGCTAGAGAGCTAACACCAGGCGGTTACTCCAGGAGAGATCGCCCGACTATACATGAACACAAGACTGGGAGGTTACACAAGGAGAGACCGCCCAAACTATACAATACCCCACACCGGGCGGTTACACCATGAGTGACTGCCCGGATTATACAAGAGCACATGGTCGGGAGGTTACACCAGGAGTAACTACCCAAACTATTATACTCACAACTAGTTTGCGCTTTAACACTCCCCATCAAGCTGGAGCATATATGCTATCATGCCCAGCTTGTTGCCTATGTCAAAAAAAGATGAAGATACAGGTTTGGAAAAGAAATTCGCTAATTCTTTATCGGAGGTGACGAACAGAGTATAGATTTATTTCTTCAAGATTTCTTCCCTAATGATGTGATAGTTAACTTCAATATGCTTTGTTCTCGCATAGAATATTGGATTCTTTGATATGTAGATGACAACTTTATTATCACAGAACATTGGTAAATGATAGTTGCTGACTTCTCCTAAGTCTAATAGAAGTGCTCATTACAACTTTAATTCATAAGTAGTTTGGTCCAGCTTGTTGATTGATGTTTCTTTGTCATGGCAAGGCCAATAGTGTCATCACCTATAAGTAGGATGTCATCAACAAAGACTGCAAGAACAACCAGTCCAGGAGGAGTCTTGCGTCTGAAGAGAGAGTGATCTGTAGAGCTGCAAATAATACCAACAGTGGAGATGACCAAGTTCGGGGACTTCGTTTAAGCCCATAGATTGCGTTGCGCAATTTGCATACTTGAGACTCCCCCTGAGCAAGATACTCAGGAGGTTGCTCCATGTATACTTCTTCTTGAATATAACCATAGAGGAAGTCATTCTTATCATCGAACTGAGATATTTGTCAATCCCTATTGACAACAACAGAAAAAAGGACCCGGATCGTGCTAATGCGAACAAATAGGGAGATGGTGTTGAAGAAGTCAACTCCATAAGTGAGTGAAACCATTGGCAACAAAACAACCCTAATAGTGATCCACAGTGCCAGTTGCATGATACTTTACAACAAATACCCATCTGCAACCAACAATGTATGCTCTAAGAGGGGTAGGGACAAGGGTCCAAGTACTGCATTCTGTTAAGGTAGACATTCCTTCATCCATGGCAGTTTTTGAGTGTGGTAAGGCAATAGCCTCTTAATATATGGATGGTGTGATTGTCACTGAGATGGAGAGTGCAAAGTCCCTACAAGAGTAAGTAAGGTGAGCATACGACACTACATTGTGAATGGAATGTTGACTACAAGACCGGATCCCTTTGCGAAGAGCAAAAGGAAGATCAAGGTCGGACAAGTTATCATCGTAATATCTGTCCGAAGAGAAGAGCATTGGCCTGAGAACTGGCGGGGGGATCCCCGTAGTAACAGGAGTGTATGCAGGAGCATGTGGTGGGGATGGTGTTGAGGGTAGCGGAGGTGGAGTATTGGCAGATGGAGGAGCATGCAAAATGGGTAGGGAGGTGGTTGGTAGATCTTGAGGTGGGGTAGTCACAGGGTTGGTGGATAAGATTGGAGTGGACTCAAAGAAGGTTACATAGGCTGAAACATACTATTTTTGGAGAATAGGGTCATAACACCGATATTCCTTATGAGTGGGAGAATAGCCGACAAAGATGCATGTGAATGTTTGAGGAGAAAGTTTATCTCGATAAAGTGAAGGAGTGTGAAAAAAGCAGTGCAACCAATAACTCTTGGGGTGAGAGAGAATGGGGTAGCACCAGGATACAGAATGGAAAATGGTATTTGGCGATGGAGAATGGCAGAGAGAAGACGGTTGATGAGGTAGCAAGAAATGAGAAAAGCATGACCCCCAATAGGAGCGGTGAACATTTATCTGAGTAAGAAGAGTACACACACCATCAAGGAGATGAGGATTTTCGCATTCGGCAACACCATTTTGTTGAGATGTATAGGCACAACTAATTTCATGTATAATAAATACCATTATTCATACAATATTCAGAAAACTGATGACTAAGATATTCTATTGCATTATCAGTACGAAAGATTTTAATAGAATCGTTAAAGTGAGTGCGAATTTTATAATAAAAAATAGTGAATACAGACAATAGTTCAGAGCATTCTTTAAGAAGATACACCCAAGTACATATCAAAAAATCATCAATAAAAGTGACAAAATAAAGACTACCCCTACCAACAGTTTTTGTAGGACAAGGACCCTAGACGTCCGAATGAACAAGATCAAACAGATGAGTGGAACTATGCTCATTTTTTGGGGGTAGGAGGAACGTTGATGTTTCCCATATTGACAAGCTTCACATTCAAGAGATGATGTGTCCTTGTGGAGAAATGGTAGTAGTTTGTATGGCAAGAGGGTAGGAGGATGACCAAAGCGAAGGTGTCATTGATGCAGAGAGGTGGTGGTGGCGGATGCGGAGAGTGCGGAGTTGGTGTCGAGGAAGTAGAGTCCCCCACTTTTAGTCATAGTAACAAACGTCTCTTTGGAGCGAAGATCCTGAAAATAACAATGAGTATATGTAAATGTAATAGTGCATGGTAGTTGGCATGTGAGGGCATGAACGGATAATAAATTGCATGACAATTTCGGCACATAAAGAGTGTCATTAAGGTGGAAAGTGGGAGCGGGCTGAAATCCCATACACCAGAGCATGGGAGCCATCTGTACCAAAGCAGGGGCTGGCCGATTGTGTTATGCCAACTGAGAAAAGATGAGCAGATTCTCGCTCATATGATTGGTGGCACCTGAGTCAATGATCCACTTACCCTGAGTAGCAACCTGTGCGCTACCTAAAGAGGTTGCATCAGAGGATGAAGGATTGTTTGCAAGAAGATGTGTTGTAGTTGTATGTTGGCAAAGGTGAGGATACTTGACAAAGCAACGATCCACATGATGGCCAAGTTTCCCACAATGAGAAAATATATGTCAGGGAGGACCACGTCCTCTAAAGGAACTACCCATGCATTGGGAGAATCCACTGCCCGTAGAGTGTGCAAAACTGTCAAAAGATGGTTTGGACACAGGGGGGGGGGGGGCGGTAGGCTATTGAAGGGCAGTAACAATAGAGATACGAGTAACAGTGACATATAAGGATTGCGAGTCTAATTCACCAAGAATCTGTTGATGAATCATGTCATATGAGTATGGTAATTGAAGGAGGTAACAAACTACTCGGAGCTCCTAAAAATGTATGTGCTGAATAATGATGCCGGTGAAGAAGGGCCGATGTTGAAGAAGTTCTGCGCCAAGAGCTTAAAATTCCTGGTATGTTGTCGTGGGAGACAATGTGGGGCGAGCGAAGAGATCCACATACAACATGTAGATCTGAGAGGTCGTCGCTCCCTTACAGTATAACGTGACAAGATGGTCCAAAGCAGTTTTTATAGTGTCGTAATGACGATTCATGGGTAAACATTCATTGAAAATACTATTTGCGAGCCAGGTTCATTCCAGAGTATCATTATCATACCAATCACCATAGATAGCAGAACTTAGAGCAGGAGGATCGTCTGTCAGGTGATGTCATTTGTGCTAAGATCATAAAGGAGAAGTAGAGAAGACACTCCAATACAGGTAATTCTTCCCAATTAACTTGGACGCAGTCCCAAGATTTCTAGAGCTAGTGGAAACCACGGGGAATGGATAATGATGGTTCAATCCACAGGAGAGGTGTTTGTATCCATATAGAAGGGAGGATACAACTAGAAACTGCACAGACTGGCAAAGAAACCATGCAAGGTCTGTGGGAAGCTGGGGCGGAAGCAAACTGAGTGCACACATAGGGGCAAATTGCGAGCGGTTAGATAAAACTAAAGTCCACATAAGCCACGAGCGAGAACGGGCACAAACATTGTCGAGCACGAAGTGGAAACCGCAAAAACATCCGGCGGTTAGCAACCGCAATCCGTGTACATGAAGCGTAGAGAGTGGGTGTTAGACAACAAAAATATGTGAACACTAATCGGGAAGAGCGGACAGTTAGCAACCAAAGTTCGCGAACGAAGAGGAAGGAGCGGGTGGTTAGCAACCGAAGTCCACAAAAGGCAACGATGAGCAGCGAGGATAGAGTTCATAGTTGTAGGATCTGTATCTCTGATACCATGTGAGAAAATGGAAATAACTAAATATTTTACTTCCAAAAATCTGAATATTGCATGAGATCACTTCTTATTATATAATGCAGAGAAGGATATAGAATATATAATTGATGATGTGGGACTAAATATAGCAAAGCTAGAGAGTTAACACCGTGTGGTTACTCCAGGAGAGACTGACCAGACTATACAAGAACACAAGACTGGGAGGTTACACCAGGAGAGACCGCCTAGAATATACAATACCACAAACCAGGCGGTTACACCATGAGTGACCGCCCGGATTATTCACAACCACATGGTCGGGTGGTTACACCAGGAGTAACCGCCCAGACTATTATACTCATAACTATTTCGTGCTTTAACAAATGCTAAACCAACAAAAAATTTTATTCGTCCTCGATCAGATCCCCTAGAAAAATGAATATTTGACAAAAGTCTTGATCTCGATCACGTATTCCTCTGCCACTACATGTTAACACCATGTTGTTTGCCCAGGATCCTGCGGCCTGTGGAATGAACAAAATCATTAAGCATCGTGTGCAAATAGGGTTTGAGAGTCCACTCCAACTCTCATTTCTGTTATTGGCAAACTAGACGGTCTTCTCCTTCAGCAGCTCAGGCGGGCACCCCTTTGGTGTTCGCCCGACCTAGAGGCTTAGGATGTCTTCAAGTTAGGCATCCCTACTTCCTCAATAGTCCGTGCAGTCAGAATAGTGGAGTCCTTTTGGACCCTCATGTTAAATATTGGAAGTCACAATGATTCCTTCTTCAGGGTACTCATGTGGTCATTCTGTAGTAGTCTGCTCGGCCTAGTGCTCCAGCTATCTACAAGAAAGTCGTTGTCTTCCTCAACAACCTGGGAAGAATAGTCTTTAGTATCAGCATAGCCCAGTAGCTCCAGTCCTTCCAAGATAGGTGACTTCTTCTTTGTTAGCTCGAGTAGTCAGTTTTCAAAGTCCACTTGGCCTCGTAGTTATAGTTCTATTTTATCAGTGCAATTCTTCTTTGCCTTAGATCATGCTGACACTCATGTTGTGTCCACGCAGTCTAGCTTTTTAGGCTATTTGCACAAAATGTATTCTCTCATCTCTTCCTATCTCTTCTATAACCAGAGCACCCCATTTTTCTCCTACCTGCCAATTCAGTCAGACCCCCACTAGTATAAATATGGGCGAAGAATACCTTGAAAGGGATTTGAGACTTAGCTTCTGCCTACCGCGGATTCTAATTTGTGCCCTTCTACTATTGATACCTCCTCCCAGTGGTGACCTCTTTGTGTAACTAATTCTCAGTGAGCAATAAAATCACTCTCAATAGCGCTTTTCAGTGCATAAAGTCTAGTCGCTCCGCTTACGACATCCACTGGATCTCTTTTAGCTCATCCATAACGAACTCAAAGTTTCCGACAACTCTCAATTTACCCCCATTACCCTCTCAGTAAAGTGTGAGATCTTGGAGTGCAATTTATGCATCAACACGCGTGATTATGAAGCAGTCGCATATTATAAAATAATAAAAGAAATATAAGATGAATTAAGGCTTACCAAAAGCATTGATATCATAGTGGACATTTTTGTATCTTAGTTTTAGGAGGCTTCAAAATAACTCTTTTAGTTATATCCTCTCATCCCTCAATTGGAGCATGTGTACTTAAGACCATGCTTTTTACTCCATATTTTTTTCCCTCTAATTCATCTACCTATTTTCTTCTAGTATGTTGTTCGAGGCTTCTTTTGAATATTACACCACAGAAAAATTGGATTCAAATTGGTTAGTGGACGTTCCAAACTCTTTGTGTAACCAATTCTCTGTGAGCCTTGATTGTGGTGTCCGGATTGGTCCTATAAATCTCCTCGCAGTATTCCCAAAGCTGTGAATATTGCTCTAACTTTGTGTCACTAATTAATTTAGAAGCATGTTTTTTGACTCTATACACCTTCCAAATATTTAAAGATATTTTGTTGTCCTTTTGCATTATTTCTTGCATTGAACTTGCAGGCCACCCTGGGTTGCTCCTAATGTTGTACTCGTACTTCGTCGCAAGAAAGTTAGAATGGCAATGTTGGGAATTTGCAATCCTATGACATGTAGGTTCCCCATTGACCGTCTTCACCTGAAAGGTTTTTTAGTCTTCGACATGAATGAAGCAAACAAAATCCAACCACAATCACAATTAACTTGAATCTTATCATTACAATTTTTGGTAAATTTTAAAGATTTTTCTTGTTTAGTAGAAAACATTCTTGCGACATCCCTAAAGTCAGAAGTAGAATTAAAACATTTTCCAACATCAAACTTAAAGTCATAATTATTTAAATCTCCTTAATAAATTGGAATTTATGAACATTTTCCTTCATGTGATTTGGACAAAAATTGACTCGCATGCTCCCTTAATTGTATTCTGGTGTTCGTATTCAAGAGTTATTTGATTGATCCCTTTCACCAACTGATTTAATTTTCTCGTCTATATTCTGATGGTCGTGATGAGGATGATGACGAGAAGGCTTACTGAGAAAAAAGTCTGAATCATACCTAAATCTCTATTATTCTGCATCCTGACCAAAACACCCCTCTAGAAACTTTCCTAGGTTGCAATGTGCCAACATTTTGTAATGGGGGGGGGGGGGGGGGTGAAGTGCCAATTTTAAATAATTGGTGTGGAAACCGCAAAAATGCAATATTTAGGGGGAGCATAGTGCCAAAAAGCCCGTGTTATTTTCTCAATTTAGAGTATGCAAATATTTATTATGGGCTTGCAAATAAAATTTCCCTTTTCTTTTCATAAATTTGTTTTCTTCAGTTTTTTCTTTCATTCATACTTCAGGATGATTGGGTTCTAGGTGAAATCATCATTTATAGAAGCCCCTTTCCATTGCATTTGGTGTGTGTGTGTGGGGGGGGGGGGGGGGGGGGGGGCTATGGTGAATGTATTTGACTTGCACCACCATGGTTGAGAAATAGAAAGCTTATGGAGGGGGTATTCCTCAATCCCTTTGGTTTTTCTTATATTCGATATATCAATCTACAAGTTATGAATTTTTGGACTCTATACACTTATATTTTCCAAACTATCAACTTCAAAGTATTTAACAATGTATTTCTGCTTCATTTTCAATTAAATATGACATTGAACTGTTAAGAAAGCTTCATAAGCAATTTTTTTTAGATTTATCGCAATGAAAACCTTTATCAATATTGCTTCTTTTTAAGTTCCCATTAATGTAAGATCTCTCTATCGCGGGCGTTAGCGTTACCGCTGGCGCGCTAGTGTTTGGCGGTCAAATGTTGCCTAAACTACCACGATCCGTGTGCTTCATTGCCTAATGTGGATACCGCGGGGCGGTAGTACTACCGCAGACGGTAGTGGCTGATTCTATAAAAAGTCGCACGCCTCCTTCATTGGTGCTTGCTGTTACAGAAGAAATTGAAGCCATATATTCAGAGCACTCGTGAGAGCCTTCTCCAAGCAACCCGAAGAACTCCGTCAATGTTCGTGAATGCAAAGAACTTGAAGACCAATACGATTGCATCTACATCGACATCAAGTTCTACTTTTGAGGGAGTTTCTAGTTTGTGTTTTTTTTTTCTAATTGTAACCTTTGTATCTTTGTTCGGTAGAGGAATTCGCCACACAGCAACTAGGCCTTGCGGGGACTAGGGGGAATTCGCCACACGACGACTAGGTCTGGGTAGGACTTAGGGAGTAATTCACCTCGTGTTGGCGACTAGGTCAAGGGAGTTGAACTAGGGGGTGCTCGAGGCCTTTCTGGCGATAGGAAGGCTAGAGCGGCTTGAGGCCGTATCTAGGGAGAGATTGGCTAAAGCCAACCGATTCGTGGGTATACGAGTCGGTATAGAAAACAAAAAGGGTTTTCGTATTATTCGCTTCGATTTCTAGCGTCATTGAAATCAGATTTTGTAATCAACTTTATAAATGATAATCATGTCTTTTCTTGTTTAATAAAATTGATTTTATTTCTAATTTCATTATCTCTTTACTTTTGATTTAACTTACTTCGACCAAAATATCAAAAGTTTTATATTAAGGTTTAAAGTTTTTAAAACCCTTATTCACCCTCCCCCCCTCTAAGGGCGCCTACAGATCCAATAAGTGGTATCAGAGCCAGGTTATTACAAACGGCTTAACAACCGGGAATAATGGCGTCTCTTGATCATGATCTCGCTTCTACTAGTGGGGAAAATTTTAATATAAATGAAAAAGTATTATCACCACCTTTATTTATGGGCAAAAATTATTAAGGGTGGAAAATATTAATGAAAAATTTTCTTAAGGCCTTAGATGAAAAAGTTTGGAACATTACTATTGAAAATCCACCTAGCGTACTAACTAGAAACGAAATTGTTTTAAATGCAAAATCTATGAATATTATATTTTGTACGTTAGACCAAAATATTTTCAAACTTATTCATACGTTACCTACCGCATATGAGATTTGGAATTTTCTTGAAAGAACTTATGATTCTCCTTCTACAGGTATGGAACAATCGCAAGAACCAAAGAGTATGCGAGCTTGCACAATTCTTTAAGAATGATCCTCTCATGATGAATCAATGTAGCACACATCAAATGGAAGAGAAGAAGAAGTACTGTCTTCAGAAGAGGAGTGCCAAAAAGATGTCAAAGAAACTATATGTTCAAATCGTGCCTCTCCCAAAAGCAATGTAAGGAAATCAAATTCTATTTTTTGTACCTCTATTTCTACATTGCAATTACTACAAACTACTAAACGTAAGATTAAGAAACTAAAAATGGCTAATGCAAAACTACGTTTAGAAAATAAAACCTTGAAAGCAAATGCGAATGTAGAATCCAAAAATGAAATGTTTGTATCTCCATCATACTTTTCATTTGAAAACTCTATATCATGTTTTGATTGTAACGATATTAAAGAAAAATACAAGGAACTTCAAAAAGAATTTATTTGTGTAAAAGAACGCAATGAAAAATTGCCTTTTGGAAAATTCATCGTTAAAAAATAATTGTGATATGTGCAAAAACTATAAAATTGCAATTAAAGAGATGGTTGAAACTTTTGATGACTTTAAAAATGAATATAACAATCATATTGAGTCTATCGTATCCACTCTCAAAAATAGCACAATGGCATATAATAAAGGTAGACATGAACTCAAAGCTAAAAATTATGAATTGGAAACAAAAGTTAACTTGCTTAAGGAAATCATAAAGAAAAATTCTCAACACATAAATCAACAATTTCAAGCAAATTCCAAAAACAAGTTAAATATGAATTTTCATAATATGTCTAAGCCTAACAAAGGAAATGAAAAATATCAAATGCTTGAAAATGAAATTCCAAATCATTATCATTTACAACATCATTTTTCTCCCAACATAAACTTAAAGATAAACAAATTTCCTATAAATAATGTTTTGCAAAATCATCATGGAAATTTGACAAATAAAAATAATATTAAACCAATGTTTGAATGGCGGCCCAAAGTTAATGATGAAACACAAACTCAAATCAAAAGGGCCCATTCAATCATATCTCCTCAAAAGCAAACACGATATATTTGGGTACCCAAAGGAACCGTCACACCCAGTCCTCTTTGGATACCTAAATCTCTCATTCATTAGTATTCAATCATTTGCATGAAGTAGAAATCAACTAAAAATGAAATATCATTATTCTACTTCATGATATGCCTAACCTATTTTTTAGTTTATTTTTCCTTTTTGTTGAACCATCATGATATGATCACTTTATATAACTTGTGATATGACTTTCACATATTAAACCAAAATTCATAAATAAATCAAATTGAATAAAGCTGAATAAAAAGTCATATCATTTTTCAAGTGATCTACTTATCCTTTTTATGTTTATCCTCCTAGATCCATTTCCTAAAAGTCTTATAAATTAATTCCTAATTTTTTCATATGATATTATTAAGACTAAATGAAATAAGTGTCAAAATGGATTCAAAAGGTGTTTTAGGGGTATTAGGCTGAATTTATAAAATGCGCAAGTTTTGCTGAGGTATGTAATATATTTGCGTCATTTCTGATTACCGCTAGTATGTTTAATCATAATCATGTCAAACCGAAATTGAAAAATTGCATGAATATTATTTCACTTATTTATGATCATTTCACTCATGCATATGTTGTGCAAAACTTAAGAATTAAGGTTTAATGAATATGGAGCTTTAATGAATATGAAACCCATGTACTAAAATTTTAACTTTCGCAACTTTTTGCGATTTCTTCTCGTCTCTTCACTTCATTAGACAGGCCTTACATTGCACAAATATAATTAAGAAAAATCAGAAGCAAAATCGAAGAAAATCTAGACTATATGATTAAAATAAGCACTTTCTATGAGCTAACGCAGGCGCTAGGACATAACTCCGACGCTAGCTCAAGTCTCCAATTTTCTGTAATTTTAAAATTCTGAAAAATCACTAAAAATATATTATTTTATATGTACTACTCATTTTTGCATTTCTGAAAAATTAAAATACAAAATTACAAAAGCCAGATTACAAAAAAATATTTTTTTTTTCTTACTTCTTTTCTTTGGTTAGTTGGTTGATTTCTATTTCTATATGCAAAAATCAAATACAAAAATACAAAACAAAAAAAGTTTGAACAAGTATTTTTGAACATACATTTTCTATTTACATGTATCTTGCGAAAGGGAGATTAGGGCTATCATCCCATCACATCTCCTAGTACCTGGCGAACCCCTCACAGGGTAGACCTCGGGAAGTCCAAGATCAAATTATAAGAGTTCAAACTTTAAATTAAAATTATTTGTTCAAAAATATCAAAAATACTGTTTGGACTTCATTAAAAATCAAGCATGATTTAATCCATCATTTAGACCTTCTACAATATTGTGATTCATATTTTCAAACTATTTTAAACATTTTCTTTATCATGCTTTGATACTTCTAAACACATGTGCATAAATTTTATTGTAAAAGTTGTGTAGAACCAAGCTTAGCATGCCTCTAAGTATGAGTAAATGTTTTATGTTTAATAAGGATATTTATTCACTCACTTATTTTGGCATTGTCTACATAAGTTCTTAATCTAAGAATGCTTGTGTATGTTTTGTAATAGTACAATGAATTAAAATTGCATAAGTATCTTACCTACACTACCTTTATTTGCACTTTTAAAAGTTAAGAAAAGTGGTTATGTTTTCATAAATTATATTGGTTTGCAAAACAAGTGTATTCGGAGAACTTTGTACAAAATAAAAATCATAAAATAAAGTGACAAAGATAACTCCACCAAGCACTACTTGAACCTCCTGATAGGTCTTAATAAGCGTTGTGAGGTTGAGCACCTTGGAAAGAATAGTAAAGTGTCTTGTGCAAACCTTATCTTTCTTTCAAAATAAAAACCACTTACTCTTAAGTACACCGGATCACTAGTTTCAATATTAAAATAAAATAAAATATGTGATCCCCCAAGCACTACTTTGCACCCTGATAAGTCTTAATGAGCATTGTGTGTGCAAAGCACCTTGGTAGTTGTACATTCTTTTGGGCATTGAAGTGTGTGGAAGTAAAACTATTTGTGTTTTATTGTGCTCTTAACTTTAGATATTTCTTGTATTTTTGATTAAAACATTTGTTTACTCTACTCAAAATACACTTATGTGCACATCATTACTTCCATAACACTTCTTCTCATGGGTATTGGATCCTAATGCAAATTCTACACTACTCTTTACATATGAAATGCACTAGATAACCTAGCATGCTCTCTACAATGTTTTGTATGTTTTGAATTTGTGAATTAATATAACGTTGTAGTAATTTCTTCTTGGAAACATTATTTCATGCTTGGTTACTTTATTATCAAAATTAAAGATTTTAAATGCAAAATGATTTACAAAAACATCTTCCTTTTTGAATTTAACTCGTATTTCTTCTTAAGAATAATCATGATTACAAAAAAAAGATGTTTTTTTGTATTTCTATAAGTCTTCCGCTTCATCACCATATATTTTTACCTTGCGCTTTCATGCTTATATCAAGTCTTAAATATCAAAATTCCTTTTTTCAACAAATGGTAGACTTGCTTGGTTAAATTTATATTGGTTATTCTAACACATATATCACTCTTATGCTAAAAACTCTGATCTATTTCAATAAAAATTTGTATGCTAAAAACACTCCTCTAAACATGAAAATATTGTAATGCTACAACTCTGATTTATTAATGCTTTTCAAATTAGCTATGAGACCTTTTCTTTAAAAATTCAAATAATTTTTTTTAACAAACCCATAAGCTATGAACTCATCACTAGATAAAAATGCTTAAATGTTTCCAATAATTATTATCCATGACTTCATATCTCACCATAGCGAGGGCATAGGGTTGTAGACATTAGATAACCTAATCTCTAAGTCATGTCTTGTCCTTAACCGGGGAGGGTTCCAGTGGGGCCTTGCGAGGCACTGGGGGCAAAGAGTACTAGGGTGAGTTTTTGTCTAGTGTTTGCATATGGGACTAACACCCCAACCTACGACATGTATGCAGCTCCTCATGCCCATCCGTCACTTAGTATGGGGCTAGGGTGTAGACATATTGTCTGGGTAGATTAGTTACTTGGAAATCATTACCTTTTTTATGCTTAAAACTCTTATAAAGCAAAATCCTTTGTGTACTTAAATTGCCACAACATCTATTTTTGTTATATCTAAAACTCTTAATCATCTACCATGCTTCACAATTCCTATATATATGTTCACTTCAAAATATATTTCTTCATGCTTTCCACATTTTTAATACTTGTACGCTAGATCATGAATACGTTTTTCCAACAAGTGGTTTCCTTATGACAATTTCTTCACATTCTTCTTTCACTCCTATATATTGTATTTTCCCCTAAGCGTTTAACTCTTTATCTTGTTCATTCCCTCTCTACACATTTATTGCACACTATAACGTTTTACTTTCTCTCCACCCTCTTTTGATAATACCAAAAGGGGGAGAATAAATTTGAAAGAAATTCACATGTTTGGGGAGTCAAGTTCATAGGAAGTTGTGTTGTACGGGGAGCATTCACTTAGGGGGAGCATTCATTTAGGGGGAGCATATGCACATGTCTTAAATTTCATGCTTATCCTTTTTTAATAAACAGAATTCCTATCATTTGAACTATTTCTTTCTAAAGGGATTTGTTATTATCAGAACGGGGAGTTTGTTGGAACATGCTTTCCGCATCTCTTGGTTTGACAATAACAAATCCTATTGTATTTGATCATAGTTGCATTGTGTTTATAGTGTGCAGGATCATCAACATTCAATCCCCAAAGGAGTGTGAAAAAGAAAGACGTCGAAGCGACATCAAGATGATTATCTGTTGTTACCGCGACGCATTAGAACTACTGCTTGCGCTAGTGTTTGTTCGACGAAATGGAAACTGGGTTCAACAAACTGGAATTCAATGAAATTGCGTTTGACGAACTTAATGCTCTACCACGGCGCTCGATGAAATGCGTGCTTTACCGCGGAGCACTACCATTTGCACTACCGTTTGCGCCTCCTCCGTTGTTGCTTGCTGTTACAGAAGGAATTGAAGCCATATATTCAGAGCACTCGTGAGAGCCTTCTCCAAGCAGCCCGAAGAACTCCGTCAACGTTCGTGAACGCAAAGAACTTGAAGACAAATACGACCGCATCTACATCGACATCAAGTTCTACTTTTGAGGGAGTTTCTAGTTTGTGTTTAATTTTATTTTCTAATTGTAACCTTTGTATTTTTTGTTCGGTAGAGGAATTCGCCACACGATGACTAAGGCCTTGTGGGGACTAGGGGGAATTCGCCACATGGCCACTAGGTCTGGGTAGGACTTAGGGAGTAATTCGCCTCGTGTTGGCGACTAGGTCTAGGGAGTAGAACTAGGGGGTGCTCGAGGCCTTTCTGGGGATAGGAAGGCTAGAGCGGCTTGAGGCCGTATCTGGGGAGAGATCGGCTAAAGCCAATCGGTTCGTGGGTATACGAGTCGGTATAGAAAACAAAAAGGGTTTTCGTATTATTCGCTTCGATTTCTAGCATCATTGAAATCAGATTTTGTAATCAACTTTATAAATGATAATCATGTCTTTTCTTGTTTAATAAAATTGATTTCATTTCTAATTTCATTATCTCTTTACTTTTGATTTAACTTACTTCGACCAAAATATCAAAAGTTTTCTATTAAAGTTTAAAGTATTTAAAACCCTTATTCACCCCCCCCCCTCTAAGGGCGCCTATAGATCCAACATTCACGTGTGATACCTTGTCCATATTGAGATTATAAGTGGGAGTAGATAGTTTGCATGCATAAGCAATTGAGTGAAATGATTGTTATTTATAAATATATTAAAAATAAGGTTTTGGATTGCTGGAGGTGGTGAATGCAATAAAAGAAATCGAAAGAATAAAATTTGGTAATTAAACGATTACCATGGATGGTTTAATGGTAATTAAACGATGTTGGCGATGGAATGTGATACAACGTACATAAATCCAACTACCTTTAGATTTTGAACTCTTCTTATCCATTTTATGGAAGTTGTTAGCCACCTATAGTGTTTTGCAAAGTCGACATATAAGTATTGCAAGTCTTCTAGTCCATTGTCGTATGTTCTGAAAAACTCTGTTAGCATTGTATGTGAATTCCATTCATTAGCCTGTACATCGGAAATAGATTTATTGTTCCAAAATTGAACTTGATGTTGATTTGGTAGATGTATTTGTAACCACACTACAGAAGGAATTGTTTGGTACAAATGAAACTTGAAAAGCTTCCATGAAGCCTCGGGCGGGCAAATCCAACGGTCGTCAACATATTTACTAACTTCATCATAGTATGGACCCAACTGAACAACGAATGCAAGTCGGGACCCTTGTACACATACTTGTACAGATATTTGATGCTCTTTATGCTACTGCATATTTCTACATTAATGTGGCAATCATATTTAAGCAGGAGCCATGGGTTGTACAAAACCACCCACCCATTGTCGGCCACAAAATCTCTATCTCATCCTAGAGGAATTGGCTTGTTGTTATCACGACGATGGTAAAGTGGGTATGAATCCAAACCATGTGTAGTGGATTCAGTTAATGGTTTTGGAAACCCTTTTTTGCATACATTATTTTTCATGCACTGCGCATTTTGTCTTAAGCATCTGCATGGTTCATGTATCATATGTAAGCACTGCATTGTATAACTCAGGTCCCTCTGCCTGTATTGGTATTTCGGTTCTAATGGCAGAATCGTAATCGTCAGGACTACTTAGCTTATCGTGTTCATTGAAAATAAATATCATGTGTGCGTGGGGGAAGACCCCTCTTTTGAAATTCTACAACGTGGATGTGCGCAATAGCTCTACCTAGGATACAACCTTATGGAAGATGTCAGTCTTTAAGAATTCCAACTTTGCATGAAATTTTTAGATCGGGGCGATCTTGTAGCGTTTGTCTGGGATGAAGCTCATTTGTTTTCTCCGACCATGATGGATTGCAAGTCATTGTTAAGAAAATATCTGGCCAACTAAAATTACATACAACTACCATGCATAATGTTTTGGTATCGCTGAAACATATCTCTTGGGATTCCAATAAAATAAGACGGCAAAATTGTCCTATGGCCGACATTACCTTTTTAGAGGCAATGTTAACATTGGAAAATAAAGTCGATTCGTTGAAGTTAAAAATGTTGGGCAATACGATGGGGAATGTATGCACCTGCATCGTTTTCACCGGTTTGTAAGCAATCCTGTAATCCTTGATATAGCCCGGCTCTAACATCGCTCTTGTGTCATCTAATCAACCGTAGTTTTTGTGTTTCAATTTTTATATACATAACGACAATGTATGTTGGATCTATATGCGCACTTAGAGGGGGGGGGGGGGCGTGAATAAGGGTTTTAAAACTTTTGGTGTACTTTAAAATATTTGAAATATTAGGAAATTAAAATAGTGCAAAACACATACAAATTAAGTAAAATAAAATAGAGACATGATTTTATTATTATAAAATGAAGGATTACAAAACTTGATTTCTTATAACGCTAAAAATTGAAGGCGAATATTAAAAAGACTTTTTCATTTTCTATGCCGACTCGTATCCCGCCGAACCGGCGGCTTTATCCTATCCTCCCCCGGATATGGCCTCAAGACGCTCTAGACAATCCTCCCTTGGATACAGACTCGAGCACCCCCTAGATCTACACCCTAGACCTAGTCGCCCGCACGAGGCGAATTCCTCCCTAAGTCCTACCCAGACCTAGTCGCCAACACGAGGCAAATTCCTCCCTAAGTGCTACCCAGACCTAATCGCCAACACGAGGCGAATTTCTACCCAATTACAATAATAAAGAGACAACAAAAATATGAAAAACTCACTCTATGTGGATCTCTGAAGAAGTAGACAAAGACCCGCATAGTATGAATGTAGTCGATGTGGTCTTTCATCATGATGATGAAGCGTGTCGAAATTTTCTCCACGGATCTCCTTAAGCCTTCATGGATTTGTGGGAGTATCTCTCTAAACCTTCCTCTATATGATGTGGCATGAAGCTATTGAATTTAGTAGTGGGAGAGGATAAGAAATACGAAGACAAGGGGTCTTTTATATAGACTTGGATCTAGCACTTGCGCTATCGCTACCGCCGGTGCTATCCTGGTATAGAATTATTCTAAACGTGCGTATCTTTTATTCCAGTGAAACTCTGTCGCATTGCCTCTTATGCTCCGCGCTACCTCCTGCGCTATCTGCTACCGCCTGCGCTATCTGTTACCTCCTTGTGCTAGTGCCGTCTAAAAATGCTCCTGCAATTGCCCTAATCAGAGCTAGCGCTTGCGCTAGGTGCTACTGCCGGCGCTAGTGGACATGTTGGAAATCTGGCTTCAAATTTGGTTGAAACCTTCATATGTTATCCTTGAGTCACATGGCTTTGTTTCCTGCACACTTAAACACACAAGATCAAATACACATTGTTGTTACAAAAAATATACCTCCAGGTCTCACGCTAAAAGAAAAGGGAAGGAACTGCGGAGTGTCGGCTACTAAGGACGAAGGATGCCAGAGAAGAGATCTCTGAGGGAAACTTCTTTGATTGATCTCAAAAAGGATTACAGAGGGGGGTCTAAAATAGGCCAGGGGGAGAGGTTGAAAATGACAGAATTCGAGACCGCTTACACAGGTTGTAAGCAAGAGGCTCGAAGCAAAAGTCCCTTTTCAGGTACCCCTACCCATCTATTTATAGACGCAGAGGCTGCCCAAGCGGGTAGATCCAAAAATTACGGGCTGCCCGAGGTACATGAGAGCTGGGGCAGAGGAAAGGGTGCTAATAACAAAAAAGGAAAAAGAGACCAGACCGCGCGGTCTGGCGGTCTGGCAGAAGCTTGATCACCTGTGCCTTGGGAGAATCTGAGACCGTTGGAAGGGCTATTTCTGACTGGAGAAGAGATGTCGCAGATTTACGGCAAACATGATCCCCGCACATTTTCAAGTTGCGCTGAAACTTCGGAAATGTTCACTTTGACCACTGAGACCGCGATCGCCATAAATGCGCTGGGCTCTATAAATAGGGCTTCAGGGCTTCAGAATTCATAATCCTCTGAAAGAAACAACAAGCTTGAACTTCAAGCGATCACCAGAAATTATACAAAAAATGATCTACAAAATGGTGTGTAAGACCCCCTCCCGAAACACAAAACACGGCCGAGAGGAGTCTTATGCCCAGGACATCCGCCTTGCGGAAGTACCAGCACACGAGCTAGCCTCCCCCACATGACGCCTATCCTGCCGGCCAAACCAGCTAAACAGCGCCAACCCATCAATAAAAGAAAGCATTAAAAGCCATAGATTCACAATAAGTAATAATGTCCAAACAGTAAGTACAAGAATGACAGAAAGCTACACAAGCTCATGCAAATCATTAGAGTATCAAGCTAAATGCCCCAAGGGCTACATCTCAAAACACTCACTTGCCTATGTCACTGACGGTAGCCAAGGTATCATGGTCTCCGGCCCTGTCATCCTGACCTGACTATCCTCATCCAGCACCGTGCACTGCTGCTCTAAGGAACACTCCTAAAAAGAGGGACGTATCAACCGTTAGTCATAAAGACTAAGTGGCTTCACATCCGCTCCCCTGGCGACTCCAAGGCACCGGGCGGAAGGAAAGGAAGAAAACTACAAAATGAGCAATAATACAGAAGCAGGTGGCAAGGATGGTTGTTCATATATGTCGGTTGTATAAGTACCCAAGTACTTGCAATGGCACTACTAAGCTGTTCATAAGTATATAAGTAGCAATGGTTGTAAATGAGAGTACTAGTAACAGGTATAAGAAGCACAACTAACCAGTAATATAGCAATGACAGAATGTAAGCAAGTAATGAAATAGTACAGGAGTAAGCAGTTCATATCGTACCTTAACTTATATGAATGCCCATACAAACTTTTAAGTTAAGGTTTCCAATGTGGGACCCATTATATAAAAGAGCTCATACTAATTTATATGATAGACCTGATGCAGTGCAATGCTATGATTATGCAGGATGAATGCAATGCAATGATTATGATATGATGAACTCACCCATGCATTTTGCTATGTCGACGTAGACCTTCAGTTCTCGCTTTTTGAGTGGTAGTTAACCACTCAGGCATCTCCCGTCATGGCCATACCGAGACAGTGGAACGAGCTTCTCCACTACTAGGAGGGTATGAACACTACCAGTCCTAGGCCTCTGTACACCTCGACGCTAAGAACACACATCGGAGACCCTGCGTACTGCTTGACGCTAAGAACACACAGCGGAGCCTTCAAGGACACAGAAGGGGACTTGGGTAGGTGAGCACCAAGAGTCCAACCCAACCGGTCTAGAGTCTAACTGCCGGCATCTGTCGGTGTCACGACTAGCAAGCCCGTAGACCCACCACAAATAATCCTCCAACCAGGGTCACTACACCACCATGTGTAAACCATGCACATTTCTGTAATTCCCATGCACACTCGTGCTATCAAGCACCCAAGGACTCATTGAATGGAGCCTTCTTTCCTTTCACATAATACCAACTGAACCGATGCTAATTAGCATCCAAGGCCCCCAACCACCGGGTCGTTAACATTTCACCATAAGATATAACCATACCGAGCTATCATGACTCTATGCAGTAGCGTGTGTATATCATGGAAATTACTCTACAAGATCCTGTAGGACTACTTGTGTGTACTATGCCATATTCATATTTTACTAAATATGTAAGCCCGAACATATCACCAATATTCAATCGTCTTACGTACAAATCACAACGTGTTTCAACATGATTAAATCTATCAACCTTATGGAGAGGTTATCACCATTCTACACCATCCAATAGATTATCAAGCGATATGAACATTAATTCATACATGTCCTTTTTACGATTCCACATACATCTTACAATTGAAGGTTCATTCAAGGGGTCATCTTAACAGAAATAAAATTGAAATCATTATCACAAGCTAATGCTAGCATATACATGATTCATACAAAATTCCGGCCCAAACAGGCTTCACATTCAGCATTTATATCCCCTTCCAATTGCGAAATAACACGGCAATAACTTTAATACTACTTAATGATAAATTATAAATTTCAACAGGGATGTACATATTATTATCACCTATGTCTCCACCAATCTTCACGAGCATCCAACCAATATAATAAGAGAAATCCACAAAATACTGAGATCGGAAGTGTTATGACACAATTTACTAAAACTGGATTTCTGGGTGCTACAGTTGTCCAAAAATTATGATCCACCCAAATTTGCAAAGCTAACATCAAGGGCTACAACATTCATGTTGAGTCCTAAACTCAGATCCAAGTGTGTCCTATCAAAAATCTGCTCTGAAGTCAACTGCAGAAATCTGGACAGCAAAACAGCCTGCATTGACCACCTCCCATCTTTCTGGACAGTCCACTCGACTGGGCTATTAGTGAGCTACAGGTCACTTAAGAAAACGGATAACCTATTGTCGGAAAGATCTTTCCGAGGGCTACAACTTTCATGTTGAGCCCGAAGTCTAATTCCAGTGGGGTTAAGCCTAAAAATTGGCTCGAACCCAACTGCGCACAATTTTCCTTAATAACCAAGTGCAAAGCTATAAATTGAAAACTTCATTAGCAAGGGGGCTATCATCACATTTATCACACAATTATGTAATTAACAACCCTAATTAATAGAGGATTATTCATCATCTTCCCCAAACAAAATTAGGTCATTTCAACTTTAAAAATCCCTAAACAATCATTCCCCTCACTCTCCCTCAACGACCATGAGTTTGCACCAAATCAAATCCCATCTCTTCCTCTTGAAGAGAAGAAATGATTCCAAGAACCTCGCGGCGAACGGTGCCCTAAATTTGAGGTTCCGACTTGGTCTTCTGAGGCGCGATTTCAGCAACGATAATTAGCAAGCACGAAATGCGATACGACGGCAGTGCACTGGTCTCTCAAGTAATAAAATAGGTAGGAACTCCCCGAATGTCGATCTCAATGGAATGCAGGTTCTGGTGAACGAAACGTGTGCTGATTCGATTGTTACACGAGCGAATAAAGTAAAACAGGGGTGTTGTGATTGGATTCCTAAGCTATTGCGGAAATAAGAGAAATGCGGGTCGAAAAGCACCGCTTCGCAAGGTGTGGGTGTATGCAGCGGCCGCGATGCCGCGCTTCGGTAAGCGGATGGAATGGCCACAGTGCGAGGTTTTGTGAGGGTCGTATTCACCTTTTCGCCAACATCACCACTAACAATTGCTAGGTGGCTTCACACACAAACAATCTAGGCTATCACAACAACAGTGAAAGTTATTCTCACCACCACATCATCATTGCACATGAACACAAGCAAGGATCCACAACATTAACCTAACAAGCGTTCGTACAACAACACAAAGAGAAAGCACAAGAATCAAAGTTTAGAAAGGACCACATAGAAGATGTCACCGCGTCTTGGGTTCTCGGCCGGAGTTAGAGGTTGTCGGGCTCTCTCCGGGCTCGTCCCTCAGATGGTGTATGGACTCGAAGGAGGCTGTCACCGCTCCAACGATCTTCAGCGCTTCTATGGTCTCCTCGGCGAAGAATGCTTGAACTAGTGGCGGAGAATGCTTGCAAATGCTCCCGGATGGAGGAATGGTGAAGGAAATCGCTGGAAATGGCCTCCTCTTGTCTCCTCTGGTGGAAGGGGCAAAAATGGCGGGGTTCCTGCGTTTTTCCCGCGAGGGGAATCCATCTCCTGCGTAGCGGCATTTCCTGTGCTTTTATAATAAACTGGCAAAATTTTGGGCACGCACGGTCGAACGCATGATCATGCGCCGCCCGTGCGATAATTAAAGATAAAAACTGGCGTGAAGACGAAGATGCGCCGCCCGTGCGATTTACTCACGCACGGGCAAATCCGCCCGTGCGTCAAAACGCACAGGTAAATTCAGAAAAGCAAAAAAACAGGAAGAAATAGGCGTCCGTGCGTTTGACTCACGCACTGGCAATTCCGCTCGTGCGTCAAAATGCACGACCAAACTCAGAAATCCCATTTTTTGCCCAGATCAGAACGCACGACCACAACCGTCCGTGCGTCAAGGAAACGCACGACTGTGCGTTGCACACAATCATGAATTTAGGGGGAAACTGAATGATCCTACCACCTGTACACAAGATCAAACAGCTGGGAAACTGAATGCACCTCCAGCACTAGATAAACATAGAGAAAGGGATGGGGAGCACCATGTGCTTACCCCCAATAACAAGGAGCGCAAATGCACACTGAAACGAGCCTAAGAGTGCACCTAGCAAGGAATAACAAATATAATCAAAAACATGCCTAAAGTGTAGTGCATCGACTAGAAATACGGCCCAGATGAGTCCATAAATGTGTATATAAATGAGACTCATCACACCCCTAGACTTAACCATTTGCACGTCTCCGGCAAACTACTCAGTTATCCTGTCGGAACAATTGGATGTTAGAGTGAGTTTGAGCGGTAGAGACCTATGCAAAGTCGCATGCACACGTGCATAGAAATACATTAGAACAGAATTAGACTCAAGATTATATCTAACTATTTCTAGAATAGTAATTTGAAATTTTCTTTACTTGGATGGTGAATCCCGGTGAATCTTTCGGTCACGCAAAAGGGAAAATAGCGTGACTAATGAGTAGAGTTTTACTCGAATAAAAGCTCCGGACAAACTCCTAAGAAATCCAGCAAAGTCGGTGTCCATAGGCTTGCACGTTCGCACTCTCTCTACTGCATGAGACGACTCGTATCTAAAATCAATAGGACTTATGGGTTAGGATTGGTCTTAAGTTGAATTTAGGCTAGAAAAGTAGAAGGACGATGGGAATCACATTCAACATAACTGAGCACTCAAGAGAATTACAATCACCAATACAACATTTTCAAGAATTACACAACACCCCCAGACTTCAACTAAACACTGGGTGCGTGCTAAGCCAAATATAATTGGAATTTGTCGAGAGAGTATTCATTTTGAACAACCCCCTTTTTTCATTTTTTTTCTTTTCATTTCTCTTCTCGACAGAATACTTTTGTAGGCACAATAAAAATATCTCCTTTAGCTAATTCAAGGTTGCCATACACCACAGAGATAACACCAAATGCGATCAAAAAATAAATATCTTTCAGCTCAGAAGTTGGTGCGAAAATAGGTTTGGTCGTATGGCTTTCGTGAAATTTTAGTGGAACTAAACAAGGAGGAAAGGTAGGCTCAAGTGGGCTTGCAAAGGTGATTACGTTGGTAAGGATTTCAAAAGCACAAACGGATCAAGAAATGACCTATATCACATTTTATAATGAGTACTTCAACACAATCGTTTCAAGAGTAGCCTAGTGCAAGTTCTAGCCACCGAGAAAGGTTGTCCTTCCTTTTGACCCTAGTAATAAGCTACTACTGGTACATCTACACTCGACCTTATGCTACCGTTGAATTCACCGGATTCATCAGTAAAGTAAAATAAATTGCAGCTACTATAATAGAAATAATTAAATTATAACTTTGAATTTTATTCTCCTCTAATTGAATTTCTAGGCGTGACGGGAGCATTTGACTATATCACTACTCGAGTCAATATTTTTCTCTACTCCTCACTCCTACACTAACAATCCAATTCTTACGAGTGGGGAACCTCGCAGCAATATCCAATAAGCGCGCGTGATCAAGTGCGTGTGAACTAGGTGCAAGTGTATGCAATGTGTGCAACAAAATGATAAATCTTAACTCAGCACATTCTAACATGCTATGCAAAGTGTGTGTGCGTGCACAACTCTCTCTCTCCCCCAGACTTGATCAAAACGAAATAAAATAGACAATTCGGGAATAGGGAAAATAGGGGTAGAGAGGACCTATGCTCATAAAAGAGCATGCCATAAGTGCGGTAGTTCCTTCTTTAAATTTTTCTCCTTCCGCATCCACCAAGCGAGAGCTAGCACAAATGGGTCCGCCAAAAATGTCGCCATACCTTCATGGTTAGTACCAAAGCAAAAAAAAACAGAACATAATAGAAATTAAAGCAAGCAAGCGGAACCGGGTGGTTCCCATGGGTTGTCTCCCAAGAAGCCCTTTTGTTTAACGACCTTAAAGGTGGACCAAATACCTGTATTAAGCATTGTTCATAAAGCAGAAAATTTAGGAAAATGTTTCACACACACACAGATCGCAGCAAGAAGAAGAACATCAGTTATACGCGCTTTTGTAGTGCACGTCTCCAGTGGCTTGTAGGCTGGAGGTGAAAGCTTTAGGGCCAAAATTGGTGTCACCCAATTTTTCCCTAGCCTCTGCCATCTTGCCACTAGAAGTAGTGGAGCGTGCACCACGCAATGATCTTTCTTGTTTCAACTTCTCTACGGTTGGAAAGCGCCAGCGTTGATAGTCGTCAGATTTTCCCACCTTGGTGGTGGGTGGCATCACTTCCGTTGCCACAGTGGCAACTGGGTCAGCCCAAGAGACAGACTGTTTAAGAGGTTTATTAAACGATTTCTTGCTAAATAAAAATGAAACATTGTCCCGAGTTAGGTTTTGCTTGGCGGATTCAGAAACGAGGCTCTCCTTCCTCTCCAGGTCACATTCCTTTCGTAAGCCTGCTTCTTCTTCTTCTTTTTCGCATGACTGCTTCTCATCCTTTTCTTCCTCCAACGATACTATTTCAGCCCTGATTCCTGCATCACTAAGAGATTCATCAGTGGGGAGAGCGAGACAATGTTTCGGTCACAATCTTGGGGCAAGTAGGGATGATAACACTTCCTGCAGAGAAATCCAAAGTGGCACCGCTCTCTTTCAAGAACGACACTCCCAAGATGGGGATAGATTTAATCTCTTGGGGTCCCAATACTTGAAAGTCAGCGACCACCACCGTCCCCTCGACCATGACTTCAACATTTTTCACTTCTTCCTCCGACTGAATAATGGTCCCATTAGCAAGAACCAAAGACTTCCGATCATCCGTGTTCATATCGAGTTGCAATTTAGCAACGTCTTGCAATGCAAGGAGGCTACAGGATGAACCGGAGTCACATAAGGCAGCAATTTTGACATTATTAATAGAACAAGTGATTACTAATTCACTTGGGTTAACCACTTCCGTGTCGGTAAGACTCTTCCCTTGATTGATAAGATTTTTTTCTGTGTTGCTGGGAAGGGTCCCTTGCGAACGCTCGGTTAACAATTGAGCCAATTGGCCCAATTGCGTCTCCAAACTTCGCATGAACGCGGTTTGGTTAACCATATTCGAGTTTATGGCCTGCATAAACCTCTCCATCATTTCTTCGAGGTTGCTCTTCTTAGGAGTCGGGGCACCTTGATTATAACTCGGTTGAGGCGGCCGCGGTTGGCTATCGGAGGCTTGAGCATCGAATTGATGCAAGATTCCTTGCCATCGTTGGCCTGGAATGTTTTGTTTCCAAGAGAAGTTTGGATGACTCCTCACGCCCGAGTTATAGGCATTATTAAACGGTGCTCCATGATTTTGATAATTAATATAATTGACGCTTTCATCAAAAGAAACTTCGGTAGGTTGCTCACCTGTGGGGCACTCATATGCATGATGCCCCAGGCTTCCACAACCTTGGCATGATATCATCATCACTGAGGCAGAAGGGGGGGGGGGGGGGGGGGGGGTAGGCCTCTTTAGTAGCATGGTACTTTCAGCGGGTACACCAGACGTGTTCACCTCAAAGAGTCCCCGAGCATTCCTTTGAGTGTTTCATCCAGCAGTCCAAAAGGAGCTATGAATGGCAGTGTCTTAAACAATCCGTAATGCATCTTCCGGGGTGTGGTTCAACAGAGTTCCACCTGCAGTAGCATCAATCATGGCCCTATAGTTAGGCTCAATTGCAAAGTAAAAATTTTCTACTATAGTCCATGGTTGCAGCTCATGCTGGGGACATTTCCGGAGAAGGTTCATGAACCTCTCCCAAGCTTCTGCGAGAGCCTCCTGATCGTGTTGTTGGAAGGTTGCAATTTCCCTCCGCAAGTTTATGACCTTGTCGACAGGATGGAACTTCGCCAGAAATTTTTCTTGAAGAGCGTCCCAAGCGGTAGCTGTGCCAGGTGGTATCGTGTGGAGCCACACCTTTGCCTTGTCACATAGAGAGAAAGGGAACAGCCTGAGCTTTACCATCTCGTCAGCCAGCCCTGCGTAACGAAATGTCCCGCAAATTTTTGCGAATTCAACCAAGTGAAGATGGGGGTCTTCACAGGCTAACCCAGAGAATTGGGCCTGGTTGCGGATTATGTTCAGGATGGCCGGCTTTATCTCAAAGTTGTTGTTGGTGATAGCCGGGCCGAATCCAGGGTACACACTCCCAACAATGGGTGCAGTATAATATCTTATGGTCCTGGGTCATGGCCTAGCCACTTCATTCTCGTCAGCTACCTGACCCACGACCGGTGCATTTCCCACTCCAGGATCAACCTGATTTCAGTTAACATCCATGGTGGCAGCAGCACAGAGATGCGCCCGCAGGGTACTCTATATTTCAGGGTCAAATGCTGCGCACTCACCGGGATCTCTTCTATGCATACACACTCTTCAACACAAAAGAAGAAAATCAAAAAAAAAAAAGAAAAAAAGACCTTAAAACGAATTTCCACAGAAAAACTAATCATACACGCTTGCAGTCCCCGACAACGGCGCCAAAAACTTGATGCGCGATTTCAGCAACGCTAATTAGCAAGCACGAAAAGCGATACGACGGCAGTGCACCGGTCGCTCAAGTAATAAAATAGGGAGGAACTCCCCGAATGTCGATATCAAAGGAATGCAGGTTCTAGTGAACGAAACGTGTGGTGATTCGATTGTTACACGAGCGAATAAAGTAAAACAGGGGCGTTGTGATTGGATTCCTAAGCTATTGCGGAAATAAGAGAAATGCGGGTCAAAAAGCACCGCTTCGCAAGGTGTGGGTGTATGCAGCGGCCGCGATGCCGCGCTTCGGTAAGCAGATGGAATGGCCACAGTGCGAGGTTTTGTGAGGGTCGTATTCACCTCTTCGCCAACATCACCACTAGCAATTGCTAGGTGGCTTCACACACAAACAACCTAGGCTATCACAACAACAATGAAAGCTATTCTCACCACCACATCATCATTGCACATGAACACAAGCAAGGATCCATAACATTAACCTAACAAGCGTTCGTACAACAACACAAAGAGAAAGCACAAGCATCAAAGTTTAGAAAGGACCACATAGAAGATGTCACCGCGTCTTGGCTTCTCGGCCGGAGTGAGAGGTTGTCGGGCTCTCTCCAGGCTCGGCCCTCAGATGGTGTGCGGACTCGAAGGAGGCTGTCACCGCTCCAATGATTTTCAATGCTTCTATGGTCTCCTCGGCGAAGAATGCTTGAATTAGTGGCAGAGAATGCTTGCAAATGCTCCCGGATGGAGGAATGGCGAAGGAGATCGCTGGAAATGGCCTCCTCTTGTCTCCTAAGGTGGAAGGGGCGAAAATGGCGGGGTCCTGTGTTTTTCCCGCGAGGGGAATCCGTCTCCTGCGTAGCGGCATTTCCTGCACTTTTATAATAAACTGGCAAAATTTTGGGCACGCACGGTCGAACGCACGATCGTGCGCCGCCCGTGCGATAATTAAAGATAAAAACTGGCGTGAAGACGAAGCTGCGCAGCCCGTGCGATTTACTCATGCACAGGCAAATCTGCCTGTGCGTCAAAACGCACGGGTAAATTCAGAAAAGCTAAAAATAGGAAGAAACAGGCGTCCGTGCGTTTGACTCACGCACGGGCAATTCCGCTCGTGCGTCAAAACGCACGACCAAACTCAGAACTCCCATTTTCTGCCCAGATGAGAACGCACGACCACAACCGTCCGTGCGTCAAGGAAACGCACGACCGTGCGTTGCACACAATCATGAATTCTGGGGGAAACTGAATGATCCGACCACCTGTACACAAGATAAAACAGCTGGGAAACTGAATGCACCTCCAGCACTAGATAAACATAGAGAAAGGGATGGGAAGCACCATGTGCTTACCCCCAATAACAAGGAGCTCGAATGCACACCGAAAAGGGCCTAAGAGTGAACCTAGCAAGGAATAACAAATATAATCAAAAATATGCCTAAAGTGTAGTGCATCGACTAGAAATACGACCTAGATGAGTCCATAAATGTGTATATAAATGGGACTCATCATCTTCCTAAGGAAACTCCATTAAATCTCACACGAGAAGCTCTCTTGAGCCTCATCTCTCCTATTGTGATCTAAGAGGCTATCACCAAGGGAGAGGGGAGGAAGTCACCTGATTTCCGGCCGACGTTCGCAGTCGCCTCTTCTGCGGCATGGCGGCAGTTGGCCAAAACTGATTAAAGGGTCAGTGAGAGTAGATTCAGATAATCGCCAGTCCGACGAAACACCAACCAAACTGTACCAGCACCAACCCTGAATCCAGCAATAACCTAAAGATCCCTTGCCAGATCTTGCAAAACGAAGAAGAGAGAAGGAAGAGGAAGAGGAAGAAGATGAAGATCAAGATGCCCCCTCGGGAGAAATGTTCAGCCCTACTTCTAATGCCTTGCGTTGGAACCCCAAGGTTCGGTGTCAGCCCCCTAATGGACAATGTATCCACTTCTCAGCCAAAAAAATAAGCACTCATGTTTTTATCAGGCGACAGAAAGAAGACGCGCAGAATTAATAAAGCAGACCGGAGTTCGACGAATTAAAGCAAATTCGTCGAACTTAAAGAAAACGCGCAGAAATAATAAAAGCAGACCGGCGTTCGACGAATTTAACCAAATTCGTCGAACGGAAAGGAAGCGCGCATAAATAATAAAGGCAGACCGGCGTTCGACGAATTTAAGCAAATTCGTCGAACGGAAAGGAAGTGCGCAGAAAAAAAAAAACGCAGACCGGCGTTCGACGAATTTAAGAAAATTCGTCGAACGGAAAGGAAGCGCGCAGAAATAATAAAAACAGAAGGGCGTTCGACGAATTCAAGCAAATTCGTCGAACGTAATACTAACTATAGCAGATTATTTTGTTATTCTATCTTTATTCTAATGCAGATTATTTTGTGCAGTAATTGTTAAACAAGTTGATAAAATTACTAGAAGCAAAGTATCTATAAATGATTTACTAAGGATTTAGAGCAAGATATAGTTAACCAGTATTGATGAGGAAATGCAGAATTTAACAAATAGCTAGGATTCTAAACTAACCAACTAAATCTATGAACCCAGTTTCTTTTACAAAAACTCCCCAGGTTATTAGACAAACAATACCTATAAATTCATCCAGGAGTTTGCTACTACAAAATTTCCTGATTTAATTTCCTGGAGCAAAAACTCTAAACCGCAGCTACAACACAAGGCGGGAGGGGGATTAAGGAGAAGGAGGGAGAAAAGAAGAGTTTTCTCGCCAAATTCCTACCCGCTGCAGATTGTTAAGAACAGGAATTAACAAAGACAAATGAGCGGCAGACGGGAACAGAGCGGCGCAAATCAGGATGTTACAAATCCAATAAACGAAGAAGCAATTTCTTCCCCGAAATTTAGGTTGGGGCTACGAGGGTCTTGATCCACATGATTATCCAACATGTACTCAGTCAACATTACCCAAACTTAAAGCCCTAGCTCAAATCTCCAAACAGCACACCAACAGGAAAGAGGAAGGGAAAAGGAACACAATTGCATAGCAGCAGTTATCAGACATTTGAAGGTAAGAACCATAACTCAGAAAAATTTCCCAGAACTCCAAACCAAACCCAAATCTCATTAATTAGGAAAATTATTTTAGCATGAAACTAGACAGCCACCAACATATTTCCCCAAAAATTTTCTGTAGTATAAACCCAAACAGCCACTATAAGAAGGGGAAAGCAATCAAATTTCCTGAATAGATTTTCCTGGAGTACCCCCAAACAGCCAAAATATAAGGAGACTACTATAAATAATCTCTTAGGAAATGTAGAATCTAATTCTCAAACTGCCAGGAATTAGAAAACAAACTTTCCGGGGAATTTAAGATCCAATTTCCCCCGACCCATCAAGAATTATTAAGCATAATTTCCAGGAGGTTTAGCCTGCCAAAACATCAAAACTTAGCCATTAACATATAGTCCAAGGAAAACTCCAACATAAAATAGATAGTTGATAGCCTCAAAGTCAAACGGGTGATCAACCATAAAATTCACGATGTCATATACTTGGGTCAAACCTCAAATACCCAAACAGTTATTGCACCCGCAAGATCGTCTCTCTTATGTATTAAAAAAAAGTAGAAGCAAGCCTTAATCTCATCTTCTAGCACAACCATCATTATCCCTATTATTATCAATCGCTTCCATCAATGTCATCTCGTCCGAGGCAATCATTCATACAACACGCATCTTTTACACTTAGCACGACATCCACTTGATATTAAGTTTCAACAATCGTTATGATTACCTAATAATAATTCATGTGCAAGGGCATTCATGCAAAAGCCACCAACCCAGTCCAATATTAAGTTATGGCGAGATAATTACAATGGTCAAACATCAAGGATATTTACCGCTTTACTTAAAATCCGTATAATAGTCAAGTCATGCAGTCACCCCACCATACTTGCCATGACATTATGCCCCTTTCAATCCATCAACTACCAAAAATGATGTTACTAGCTCAAGAGTTTAAGCTCAGGAAGCTTTTATGTTTCCAAATAGTTTCCAATTTCCGCAAGCGATCATCTGATAATGCTTATCAATTGGTTCAGGTGATATTATGAATCGCTATCGAGGCTCAAAGTAAGGTGAATCCATGACTCTACACCTCGCATGGGTTATAATCACATCATTCCCTTCAAATAACACATGACCTCGAGTCAATAGTTACTTTTATCTACTCCCAGTTCTACTTAGATTTGCTCCGGATTCAAAAATTGGTGATACTTTTATCTCGTGATTTAATTCATTTCATTTAAGGGCTCCTAAACCGTGAACATAAATCATATCCAATGGTTGGGTTTCGGCACAGAGCCTTTATAGGACTGCCTTATCGAGGTAATACAATTACACGTACACCTACCTGTACGTATAGAGGCATATTCATATCTTCTTAAATAAGTAAATTCAACTTATCCTCACTATTCAATTCACGTGTTCACTTCACGGCGTGTCTCAACACCCTTGTCGCTCTCACCTGTACTGAGAGATAATCACGAATCCAATCATCATCGTTCATGTACTATTTAAATAAAAAGGATCTAAGGGAAAACGAAGTCGATACGTAAATTGTCCAATAAACGAAGGGACAAGCCCCCGTACGTTTTTGGACTAAATTTCTTCCACCGCCCATATGGTACATTCATCTCACGTATGGGCACAAACCTTAGGGGCATATCTTCCTCAACTTAGAGTTCTTACCCTATAGATCCCTTAATCGACACACTTATATATCAGCCGTGATGTAGAAATTTAAATTTTACGGCGACGACCAAGCTGCATCTCGCTGTAATGAGAGCATGCACCAATAACATCCAATCACCCGGTACATTTATATATATGTTGAACTTAACATGAACCAATGTGCAAGGCTCGAGATGATTTCCCTTCGTCACGGGTTATGCAGACTACCAAAAGTAGGGCATACTTCACAATGTGATAAACTAATTCAAGTCCATTACAAGCGCCCTACCATCCCTGCCAACGATCATCCATGGCAAGCATGTTTATTTTATAAAATCTTTTATGCTTTTAGATCATCAATCGAGTCATATTAATCTTGTTGACTCCACCGCCTAACACTTATTAATTTCCCAATGTCAAGTATTTACAACACTAAAGGGAACGTTTACCAAGAATTTCCAAACTCAGGGGTAGTTTATCATCATACCGCAACGCATGCACAAAATTTCATCAACTTCCCAGTTATAATGTTATCACAACATAGCTGCATATCCCCAAAGTGTTAATTTACTACTCTCCTCGTTACTTATCCACATAAACTTAGAACATTATCGAGAAAATTAACATCTTTAAAAATGCTTTCCTCTCTTGTAACGCTAATAAAATTCCAATCAACCCAAACGTGGCCTTAGCAGTCTGCTTTGCTTAAGGTGAATTTACTCTCAAGGATCAAAGCTTCCAATTTCAAAAATTACAAAGATTCTAACTCCTCAAGGGATCCAAGACGGTACATAACTAGCCCAATAAATGAAGAGATAAGCACCCATATCTCTTCGACTGATTTTCTTCTGCCACCAATATAACACATTCGTCCCAAAATGAGCCTTCTCTGGATACGAATTCTTATCGTAACTTCTCCATATGAAACCTTCTACATAAATAAAAGTGAGAGGTATCCACATACAGCATAAAAGACGTGCTTGGTGGCCTCTTACTAAGCTGATGATAGATTTCAGGCACCAATCTCATTTAGATTGCCCTAATATTTTGGGTAAGGTGATAATATTACTCCATATCTAGGATTGAAATCTCAGGGTGTGAGTCTATAGCATCTACACTCACGTTAAACTCTTCCCTTAGTCAATCAAGGTCACTTAATGGTTGGTACAATCATCCCCAAGATCAGTGTAAGGTTAGGGTATGTCACGACTTATCCTGCTAAATCGACCAAAAATGGTATCCTAGTTAGGTTGGCATCAATCTTATGCCAAAACCAACTCTAATGGTTGGAATGGGAATACCAATTACTGTCTCGGAGTGAGCCAGCATTTGCATGTAAGGGTACGAGTTTATCTTAGGTTGGTACTTTCTATAGGAAAAATAGGACATACTTAATGTGAATCACACATGGGCACACCACCACTTCCGCTGCATCAGTTTGTCCTCAAACTGATTTAGCTAGCAGGTGTGGCCTAGTGGGTTAATGGACTTCTTTATCTCAGGATCGTTGCAAGATGATACCATTTGTAAGACCCCCCTCCCGGAACACATAACACGGCCGAGGGGAGTCTTATGCCCAGGACATCCGCCTTGCGGAAACGCCAGCACACAAACTAGCCTCCCCCACAAGACGCCTATCCTGCCGGCCAAACCAACTAAACAGTGCCAACCCATCAATAAAAGAAAGCATTAAAAGCCATAGATTCACAATAAGTAATAATGTCCAAACAGTAAGTACAATAAAGACATAAAGCTACACAAGATCATGCAAATCATCAGAGTATCAAGCTAAATGCCCCAAAGGCTACATCTCAAAACACCCACTCGCCTCTGTCACTGATGGTAGCCAAGATATCATGGTCTCCGGCCCTGTCATCCTGACCTGACTATCCTCCTCTAGCAACGTGCACTGCTGCTCTAAGGAACACTCCTAAAAAGAGGGACGTAGCAACCGTTAGTCATAAAGACTAAGTGGCTTCACATCCGCTCCCCCGGCGACTCCAAGGCACTGGGGGGAAGGAAAGGAAGAAAAGCTGCAATATAAGCAATAATACAGAAGCAGGTAACAAGGATGGTTATTCATATATGTCGGTTGTATAAGTACCCAAGTACTTGCAATGGCACTACTAAGCTGTTCATAAGTATATAAGTAGCAATGGTTGTAAATGCAAGTACTAGTAACAGGTATAAGAAGCACAACTAACCAGTAATATTGCAATGACAGAATGTAAGCAAGTAATGAAATAGTACAGGAGTAAGCAGCTCTTATCGTTCCTTAACTTATATGAATGACCATACAAACTTATAATTTAAGGTTTCCAATTTGGGACCCATCATATAAAAGAGCCCATACTAATTTATATGATGGACCTGATGCGGTGCAATGCTATGATTATGCAGGATGAATGCAATGCAATGATTATGATATGATGAACTCACCCATGCATTTTGTTATGTCCACATAGACATTCAGTTCCCACTTTTTGAGTGGTAGCTAAACACTCAGGCATCTCCCGTCGTGGCCAGACAGAGACAGTGGAACGAGCTCCTCCATGATGAGTCCCAATTATATGCATATTTATGGACTCATCTGGGCCGATTATCTAGTCTATGCACTACACTTTAGGCATGTTTTCGTTCATATTTGATAGCCATTGATTATTCCAAGCTAAGTGCACTTCTAGGCCCGTTTCGTTGTGCAATTGCACGCTTTATTGTTGGGGGTAAGCACATTGTGCTCCCCATTCTTTTTATGATATTATGATGTTGCTAGAGGTGTTTCCCCAGCTGTATGATTGCTATTTGGTGCCGTGCAGGTGGGTAGATCATCAATTATGCCCAGATTTCATGTCTGCATGAATCTCACGGTCGTGCATTTTCTTGACGCACGGTCGACTGCGATCGTGCGCGTTCATTTACGGCCCAAAACAACATTCTAAATTTGGTCGTGCGTTTTTACGCACGGTCGTGCGTTTGGTCGTGCATGAACAAATTCTGCAATCTGTTCTATTTAAACTGCGATTTTTAGGTTTTTCAGGACCCGAACAGTTCCGCGATTTCTTCTGCCGTAAGGGGCGACTGCTCCATTTTCGTCCATTCTTCCTCCCCCTTTCACTTGAGGCCACCTCTCATCATCCAAGCACTTCAAGGAACAGATCCGAGCCCTACTCTCATCAACCGAGGAAGGAGTATACAGCTTTTGTGGCGGCCGGATCGTGACACGGAGAAGACGGGTATATTGGAGGGAAGGTGACAGCTCCTCTGGACCACGGACGCAGTTGTGGACCGAGCTAGGACGCGGATTGACAACCCGACGATTCCTACCATGAATCCCAAATAGTCTCTGGATATGGTTGTATTTCTAGCTTTTCCTCCTTTCCTCCCTTTCATTGTAGTTAGTTTCTCTTATGTTGATGATGTTGCACTCTATATTTGTTGAACTTCTTATCAAATATTATGAAAGGTTTTCATGTTTATGAGTGCTTGAGGTGTGCTTTCGTGGTGATTGTGGTGTGAGTGTTCGTTGTTGCCGCACTAGCAATTGCTAGTGGCGTGCTTGTGACGAGGTGCTTGCGACCCTCATTCCGCCGGTGTGACCCACTCCATCTGTAAGCCTACTCATCCATCCGCCAAGTGAAGCGGTTCATAGCAGCCCGTGTAATCCATCCACCTAGCTAAGAGGTGCTAACGGCCCTCAAAACCTTTCCGCAGTTACATCCACCTCATCCTCTTGCCTACTCGCCCTTCCGCGCAGCGAATCGGTGCATAGCAGCCCGTGTAGTATTCCATCCGCCCGGTGAAGCAGTGCGCTCAAGGCCTGCATAGGAGTAATTGTAGCATTTTCTTTTATTTTCCACAACCAAATCAACCCCCTCCGCATTCCATCCGACCAAAGGACTTTGATCTCAAGTCATTCCTCAAACGTTAACTCCACCTTACTGCGTTCCTTGAGAGATTCGATACTTGGGGATTTACTTCCTCATATTATTACTTGACGACGGCCGGTTCACTGCCGTTTTGTGCCGCAGTCTTGCTACCGCCTATAGCGGTGGGCTAAGATTTGCGCATCAAGTTTTTGGCGCCGTTGCCGGGGAACACAGACGTGTGAGTTTTCTAGAGAGGGAGAGCTGTGAGATAGAAGTTCTTTTCCATTTGTATATCGCATTTGTTTTAATTTAGTGTTTGTAAATTCTCTTTTTGTCTATTTTTTAAAGTATTTCAAAAATCAGGTTCCTGTTGATTTAATTTTTTTCCTTCGTGCATATTGAGTTATTTTTCAGCTTATATTATTTGTGAATCTTTCTTTACACCAATATGTATGCTTATCAACAATGTAGGTGGTGTAGAGCATTTAATCACTCTAGTGATGAGTGCCATTTAGGAAGCCATACTTATAATCCGTGTAGTTCATCGTATTATAAGTATGCATCCCCATCGCGAGCATCGCCTTCACCGGGTGGTTTCACTTTTCTTCAGTCAAAACCTACTGGGAAGCGCTGCTTGTGTTGTCAGAGTCATGATCACGCGCTGAAAGACTGTGAGCAATGGAAATTGCAATTGGGAGAGGATGATGAGCCATCACTTATCACCATTCCACTGCCTTCCGATGCCACCGCTCCTTCCATCGCTGATGACACATAGGTTAGGCCCCCATGTCATCTTGGGAGCACAACGAATGCGTCGATCAGCGTCGCTATTGATCACTATGACGACATTGTGGAGTTTCCTTCCTCCATTGTGCCATCATTTCCCGTGGATTCTATATCTGGTGATATTTCTTCACTCCTATCGGACTCTATCTCGAGTCCTATTTCTACTCAGATATTTTCTTGTATCAGTATGCTTGTATCTTCAGCTCTTATTGCCGAATTTCTAGATGTGTAGGATGAGCCTAAGGAGCCTGAAGTTGTGCTGAGTTGCACTGAGGAGGATTTTATCTTTAGTGAGGAGGTTTCTACCTCATCACTGGAGGAGAAGGTCCAACTCAACATCAAAGTTCCTAGCTGCTCATATTATGCCTGCAGTGATTCTATTGCAACCGGCATTGAGACATTTGTGGAACCTGCCAGGAGTGAAACCGGGATCACTCCTCCTTTGTTTGATTCTTTTAGTTCTTCTTCCATTTTATTTCCTAATCAACCTTCTTTTAATGCTGATCTTAATGAACTCATCCTTCTTGCTTTAATTTCTGATGTTTCATATATCCCCCTGCAGGTGCATGAATGTCTTGTTAAATTTTTTGATTTGAATCGATTAGGAGTAAGCAGGAGTTGCATCAACTGAGTTAAAGCCAAACAACTACAATGCCACACAGCAACACAAGAAACTTTATTGAAACACAAACTTCATTTACAGTGTGAGGTATACATGGCGAGACATGATTCATCAGAATCACGGAGATGAGAAGAACAAAACACACAAAAACAAATCTGGCGGCTAGACAAGCTGAGACCGCACAGATCGCTCGATCTCCAATGACGCCCGACTTGACCTAAGATCACGCGAACAGAAACCGGACAGACTGCCAGCACTACAAGACCTCACCTCAGACCGCACGAACTGGAGCTTTATTGGAACGAAGAACTGAAGCTGCCGCCAGACCGCAACTCAGATCGCCTAACCGCTGAAGGTCGCCTGATCGCTGAGCTCGCTGCAAACAGCACAAGAACGAACATAAACTAGGTCGCAGACAGACCGCTGCCAAACTGTTTATTCAAGCTGCTGGGAATCACGAAGGAAGGAGACCGTAACCTGCTGACCGCAAACCTGCGAACACAACAAACAGTCAACTCGCTTCTGAGACTGCCCGACCTCAAAGTGAGACCGCACGAATTAACCCAGGCTCAGTTCTTACAGTTCTCGTTAGGAATGACGGGCCCTGCACCTCTATTTATAGGCGGGTAGACGGATGTCGTCACCGCACAGGAGAGATACAATCACCACCCGTCAGATCGTCAGCGGTCTCATAAGGCAGACCGCGTGATCAGACCACTTGGACGACCATCCGACCAAGACCGCAGAACAGCAGGCAGATCGCGCACAAGTTGCGCAAACACGAGACCGCGCACAGGTCATGCGAACACGAGACCGCACATAAGTCGCATGGTCACAAAGGTACTCCTTCCTTAGACCACTAGGAGCAAACCAGGAACAATCTGACCGACTTAGAACAAGTCGCCAGATCGCCAAGAACAAATCGCCCGGACAAGCGGTCACGCATAGGAACAGACCGCCCGGTCTTCCAACAAAGAAGACAGGCCAACCAGCAGACTAACTCGGGAACAGACCGCAGCTACAAAGAACAAACTAGCAGAACCAGCAGACCGCCAGAACAAACCGGCAGAGCTAGACTGGCAGAATACAAGCACAGTCCGCGTGGTCTCGGCGGTCTCCCAAAATCAGACCGCCCAATCTCCTCCACTTCACTTCAAAATTTCAACACTCCCCCTTGAAGTGGGAAATGGAGACAAGCCAGAGTAAACTCCGCAATCGTGTAAACAGTCCCTTTGCCAGTGGCTTTGTGAATATGTCTGCGATATTGTCTGCACTCCGAACATGCTCGACCACAAGAGATCCTCCCAACACCTTTTTCACGAATGAAGTGGTGCTCAATCTCAATATGCTTGGTCCTCACGTGACAGACTGGATTGTTAACCATCTTGAGAGCACTCCCATTGTCCCCGCGTAGCATAGTGGGACCTCGAACCTCCTCATGAATGTCCTCCACCAACCTCCTGAGACAAACGGCTTCCTGGGATGCCAAGGACGAAGCCTTGTACTCCGCTTCTGTGGTAGATACGGATACCGAGTCCTGCTTTTTGCTGCACCAAGAGATAGCTGTGGGGCCCGTCATAAAGACATAACCAGACGTTGATCTTTGATCATCCACGTCTCCCCCGTAGTCAGCATCCATGTATCCATGCAACTCCAAGCTTGACCCTCTCCTAAATAGGAGACCCAAATCAGAGATTGACTTCACATATTTCAAAATCCCTTTTCGCCGCCAGAAGATGAGGCTTCCGTGGCTTCGCCATGTACCGACTCACTTTGCCAACTGCATAAGCAATACCAGGCCTCATGATGGTCAAGTAAATCAAGCTCCCAACCAGAGCTCGGAACACCAACGGATCAAATAGAACTCTTCCCTCATCCTTCCGAAGTTTATGATAGTGTTCCAGAGGTATAGAGCTGCTCTTCGCTTCTTCCATGCCAAATCATTGAACGATCCGCTCCGCATATCCTTCCTGAGAAACGAGCACTCTGCTCTCCCGCCTCTGAACCTCGAGTCCAAGGAAATGGAGAAGCTCCACCAGATCCTTCATCTCGAACCTGATAGCAAGCTCAGCTCTCAGCCTTGCTACCGCCTCCTTCGAGTTCCCGGTGACAATCATGTCATCCACATACAGCAGCACAATAACCCGAAGCGCCCCTCCTTCTTGTCAAACAAGCTAGAATCAGAGTCCGAAGCAAAGAACCCGCAGAATAAGAGATACTCCACGATCTTTCCATACCACGCCCGAGGCGCTTGCTTCAACCCATATAAGGCCTTCTTCAGTTTGCTGACGTAGTCCGGACGATCCTCCGAGATGAAACCCGGTGGCAGGATCATGAAGATATCCTTGTCAATCTCTCCGTATAAGAAAGCATTCTTAACATCAAGCTGCCAAATCTCCCATCCACAAGATGCCGCCAAGGCAATAACAAATTGGACTGAAGTCATCTTTGCCACTGGACTAAACGTCTCATCATAATCTTCACCATACTGCTGTGAGAACCCGCGAGCTACAAGGCGAGCCTTGTATCGCTCGATCGTGCCGTCATCTTTCTTCTTGAGCTTGTAAACCCATTTGCATGTTACAGGGGTAATGCCCTTAGGCCTAGGCACTAGAGACCAAGTATCATTCTTCTTGAGAGCATCCATCTCTTCTTGCATAGCAATATCCCACTGCTTCACGCCTTTGGCTTTAACAAAGCTCGACGGCTCCCTCTCATCCAAGGGACCAGCGAAGAAACATGAGACGAAGCTCACCATGTTTCCTCCTGTGTATCGATCTGGTGGATTGATAGCCCTCTTCGACCTCTTAAGAGGTTGCATCTGACTAACCACCTCCTCAGCTGCTTCTTCTGTGCAAGATCCTCTTCCAGACAAACTTGGAGCATCGCTCCCCCTGCTTCCAGAACCTGAAGCCTCCATCTCAGAGCTTGACACAGCTGGAACTCCTGATGAAACAGGCAACTCCACTTGAAGACTTCCCGCAGCTTTCCCTGCTTCATCAACCCTGCTCTCCGGTAGTTCAACTCCTGAACTCCCCTTGTAGGAAGTCACTTCATCGAACACCACCTCCCGAGATACCACTGATCTCCGTGTCTCAGGATCCATGCACCTCCATCCTTTCTTCCGCTCATCATACCCAAAAAAGATTAGCTTCCTTGCTTTCGCATCTAGCTTTGTTCAAAGAGCATCGAGAATATGTACATAGCAGGTTGACCTGAACACCCGAAGGTGAGCAACACTCGGTTTCTCCTTGAACATCAGTTCGTGAGGGGTCTTCATTTTGATAGGACTTAGAGGCATCCTGTTGATGACGTAAGTCGCACAAGACATTCCCTCCGCCCAAAAGGACTTTGGGATACTCTTGGCATGAAGCCAGCATTTGCAGGTTTCGGTCAGATGACGAATCTTCCTCTCTGCAACGCCATTCTGCTGTGGAGTATGGGCACAAGTGAGCTCTCTCTAAACGTCATGTTTTCTGCAAAAACTTGAGAACTCACCAGAGGCGAACTCCCGACCATTATCAGTTCTCAATTTTTTCACCCGCAGGCCTAACCGACCTTCCACCAGCTCCTTGAACTCCACAAACTTCGCAAAGGCTTCTGACTTCTCTTTCAAAAAATACACCCAGACATATCTGGTGTAATCGTCAATCAACACCAACATATATCTGTTGCCTCCAAGGCTTGGGGTGGCTGTCGGTCCCATCAAATCACCGTGGATGCACTCCAACGGCGCTTTGCATCAAGTTTGTGATTTATCAAATGGAAGTCGATGAGACTTACCAAACTGACATCCAGCATAAACATGACCGTCTCCATAAGAGGACAAGCTAGGCAAGCCCTTGACAAGGCCCATTACCGCCATAGCCTTCCAGTTATGAAATAACACGGCAATAACTTTAATACTACTTAATCATATATTATAAATTTCAACAGGGATGTACATATTGTTATCACCTATGTCTCCACCAATTTTCATTAGCATCCAACCAATATAATAAGAGAAATCCACAAAATACTGAGATCGGAAGTGTTATGACACAGTTTACTAAAACTGGATTTCTGGGTGCTACAGTTGTCCAAAAATTATGATCCACCCCAATTTGGAAAGCTATCATCAAGGGATACAACATTCATGTTGAGTCCTAAACCCAGATCCAAGTGGGTCCTATCAAAAATCTGCTCTGAAGTCAACTGCAGAAATCTGGATAGCAAAACAGCCTGCATTGACCACCTCCCAACTTTCTGGATAGTCCACTCGACTGGGCTTTTAGGGAGCTACAGCTCACTTCAGAAAATGGATAACCTATCATCGGAAAGCTCTTTCCGAGGGCTACAACTTTCATTTTGAGCCCGAAGTCTAATTCCAGTGGGGTCAAGCCTAAAAATTGGCTCGAACCCAGTTGCGCACAATTTTCCTTAATAACCAAGTGCAACGCTATAAATTGAAAACTTCATTAGCAAGGGGCTATCATCACATTTATCACACAATTATCTAATTAACAACCCTAATTAATAGAGGATTATTCATCATCTTCCCCAAACAAAATTAGGTCATTTCAACTTTAAAAATCCCTAAACAATCATTCCTCTCACTCTCCCTCAACGACCATGAGTTTGCACCAAATCAAATCCCATCTCTTCCTATTGAAGAGAAGAAATGATTCCAAGAACCTCGCGGCGAACGTTGCCCTAAATTTGAGGTTCCGACTTGGTCTTCCTAAGGAAACTCCATTAAAGCTCACACGAGAAGCTCTCTTGAGCTTTCATCTCTCCTATTGTGATCTAAGAGGCTAGCACCAAGGGAGAGGGGAGGAAGTCACCTGATTTCCGGCCGACATTCGCGGTCGCCTCTTTTGCGGCATGGCGGCAGTTGGCCAAAACTGATTAAAGGGTCAGTGAGAGTAGATTCAGATAATCGCCAGTCTGACAAAACACCAACCAAACTGTACCAACACCAACCCTGAATCCAGCAATAACCTAAAGATCCCTTGCCAAATCTTGCAAAACGAAGAAGAGAGAAGGAAGAGGAAGAAGAAGAAGGTGAAGATAAAGATGCCCCCTCGGGAGAAATGTTCAGCCCTACTTCTAATGCCTTGCATTGGAACCCCAAGGTTCGGTGTCAACCCCCTATTGGACAAGGTATCCACTTCTCAGCCAAAACAATAAGCACTCATGTTTTTATCGGGCACCGGAAAGAGGATGAGCAGAATTAATAAAGCAGACCCGCGTTCGACGAATTTAAGCAAATTCGTCGAACGGAAAGAAAACGCGCAGAAAAAATAAAAGCAGCCCGGCGTTCGACGAATTTAAGCAAATTCGTCGAACGGAAAGGAAGCGCGCAGAAATAATAAAGGCAGACCGACGTTCGACGAATTTAAGCAAATTCGTCGAACGGAAAGGAAGCGCGCAGAAAAAAAAAAACGCAGGCCGACATTCGACAAATTTAAGAAAATTCGTCGAACGGAAAGGAAGCGCTCAGAAATAATAAAAACAGAAGGGCGTTCGACGAATTCAAGCAAATTCGTCGAACGAAATACTTACTATAACAGTTTATTTTGTTATTCTGTCTTTATTCTAATGCAAATTATTTTGTGCAGTAATTGTTAAACAAGTTGATAAAATTACTAGAAGCAAAGTATCTATAAATGATTTACTAAGGATTTAGAGTAAGAGATAGTTAACCAGTATTGATGAGGAAATGCAGAATTTAACAAATTGTCAGGATTCTAAACTAACCAACTAATTCTATGAACCCAGATTCTTTTGCAAAAACTCCCCAGGTTATTAGCCAAACAATACCTATAAATTCTTCCAGGAGTTTGCTACTACAAAATTTCCTGATTTAATTTCCTGGAGCAATAACTCTAAACCACAGCTACACCACAAGGCGGGAGGGGGATTAAGGAGAAGGAGGGAGAAAAGAAGAGTTTTCTCGCCAAATTCGTACCTGCTGCAGATTGTTAAGAACAGGAATTAACAAAGACAAATGAGCGGCAGACGGGAACAGAGCGGCGCATTAATGAAGATTCCTGCCTGTACAATTTCCCTTCTTCTATTTTCTTTTGGTTTTGTGTACTGGAGAAATCATGTCTCGCCATGTATACCTCGCTCTGTAATGAAGATTCTTGTTGTTATCAATAAAGGTTGCCTTGTTTCATGTGCTTCCGGTTGTTGTCTGTAACTTTAAGTTGTACGATTCCTGCTCACTCCTAGATCTCTGGAAAATTTCACATGATATCAAAGCTAGGTTGGAGTGGATAGAGCAGTGAACAACTCAAAGTTGCCATCGCCTTTGTGAAGAAGGAACCAGTGGTGGAGCCATGGAAGCAAGTTTTGCAAGAGGCCTTGGAATTAAGATGCTCACATCGACTAACTTCACAAAGTGGAAGTCGTGCATGCAGAGTTATCTTCTAGGCGAGGACCTCTGGGTTGTTGTTGGAGGAGATAGTACGCAGGAAGTTGTCCTAGTTGGGGATAATGGTCATGAGGTGAGGAATTGGAGGAGGATTAATGCGAAAGCAGAGTTCACTCTGAAAAGGGCAATATCACCTGACCTATTCGATCACATCTTAGGGTGTGGATCAGCTGTCGAGATCTGGATAGCCCTAGACGGGCTGTTTAACAAGAAGAATGTAGCGAGGCTACAGTTCCTGGAAAATGAGCTGGCTAGGTTGGCTCAGGGAGATCTGTCTATCTCTACGTTTTTTCCTGAAGATGAAAAACCTGTGCGCTGAGATTTCAGCACTAGATCCTGATGAGCCAATTTCTGAGGTGAAGCTGAAGAGACACATCATCCGCGGCTTGCGGAAGGAGTATGTGGCCTTTGTGACGTCAGTGCAGGGTTGGGCAAATCAGTCGTCTCTGCTGGAGCTGGAGAATATGCTTGCGTCACAGGAGAGCCTGGCAAGGCAGATGGCGGGGGTGTCAGTGTCTACGGGAGAAGGCGAGGTACTCTTCACAGGGAAGAAGAAGAGATGGGATAAGAAGAAGAAGACCGCTGGAGGCAATGGGCCTTCAACTTCTGGACAGTAGGAGAGGGGCTATGCTCCCAAGGCTGAAGGGAAGAAGAAGGGAGAAGGACCCAAATGCTTTAAGTGCGAAAAGCATGGTCACATCAGGAAGGACTGCCGGGTGAATCTTCAGCCAGGGCATGTTACTACAGGGAAGGAGGAAACTGAGGCCAGGACAAATGATGGAGGATGGGGAGGAGCCTTCTCGGCTTCTGTCGGAGCTTCATCTCCTATCAATTTTCAGGAGGACTAGATCGTGGACTCGGGGTGTGGTCATCACCTCACTGGGGATGAGTCGAATCTTTCTTCAGCGCAGCCTTACTTAGGTAATGATGCTATCATAACTGTTGATGATACTATGCATACTGTCGAGAAGGTGGGGGTTGTTTCCTTGGACAGTAATAGGGGGCCACTAACGTTGAAGAGTGTCTATCATGTGCCCGCAATGAGGAAACACCTCTTCTCCGTGACCAACGCTGTAGACGCTGGGTATCACGTTATGATCGGTCCAACAGAAGTAAGGTTTCTACGAAACGTTATGGCAGTAAAGGTAGATGTCGTTCATGTCGGGAGAAGGGCAAAAGACTTATTTTTTTATCGACAAGTTCTTATGTTGACAAGATGAGGACAAATGATAGTGCCGTTAAATGGCACGAGAGATTGGGGCATGTAGGGATGGATAAGCTGAAGGCAATGACGATAAAAGGTCTAATCAAGGGCCTGCCTAGTCTATCTTCCTGCGGTGACGGTCATGTTTGCCGGGATGTCAGTTCGGCAAGTCTTATCGACTGCCGTTTGATAAGTCGCAGACGAGCAGTGGTGTGCCATTGGAGTGTATCCACGGTGACTTGATGGGACCGACTACTACCCCAAACCTTAGAGGCAGCAAGTATATGCAGGTATCGATCGACGATTACACCAGATATGTCTGGTTCTATTTCCTGAAGGCGGAGGTGTTTGCCAAGTTTGTGGAGTTCAAGGAGCTAGTGGAGGGTCGGCTAGGCCTGCGGATAAAGAACCTGAGAACTAATAACGGGTGGGGGGGGGGGAGTTCACCTCTGGTGAGTTCTCTAGTTTTGCAGGAAGGCGGGCATCCGGAGGGAGCTTACTTGTGCGCATACTCCACAACAAAACGGAGTTGCAGAGCGATAGATCTGTCATCTAACAGAGACCTGCAAGTGTTGGCTGCATGCCAAGAGTATCCCAAGGTCCTTCTGGGCGGAGGGAATGTATTATGCCGCCTACATCATCAACAGGATGCCTCTCAGTCCCATCAACATGTTGACCCCGCATGAGATAATGTTCAAGGAAAAGCCCAGCGTGGCACACATTCGTGTGTTTGGTTCCACCTGCAATGTGCACATTCCAGATGCACTTTGGACGAAGCTAGATGCAAAAGCAAGGAAGCTAGTATTCGTGGGATATGATGATCGGAAGAAGGGATGGAAGTGCATGGACCCGAAGACGCGGAGATTTGTTGTATCTCGCGACGTCATGTTTGACGAGGTGACGCTGTACAAGGGAAGTTCTGGTGTTGAGTTACCAGAAAGCAGTGTGGAGGAGCTGGAGAGAGCTATGGAAAACTTTCAGGTGGAGCAGCCGTTGTCATCAGGTGGTTAATCCATTTCTATTTCTGAGACGGATGCTTCTGGATCAGGACGCAGGGGGAGCAATGCTCCTAGTACGTCTGGAAGGGGAGCTAGGGAAGAAGCAGCTGAGGATAATGCAAGTCAGGGGAAGGTATTGTGGAGATCGAAGCGAACGATCATTGCCCCTGATCGCTATACAGGAGGAAACAAGGTGAGCTTTGTCTCATGTTTCTTTGCTGGTCCCCTCGATGAGCGGGAACCAGTGAGCTTTGAAAAGGCCAAAGGCGTGAAACAGTGGGATTCGGCTATGGAAGAAGAGATGGCAGCTCTTGAGAAGAATGAGACCTGGTCTTTGGTGCCCAGGCCCAAGGGTATCACCCCTATGCATGCAAATGGGTCTATAAGCTCAAGAAGAAGGTAGACGGCAATATCGAGCGATACAAGGCTCGCCTTGTGGCTTGTGGATTCTCACAGCAATATGGTGAAGATTATGAAGAGACATTTAGTCCGGTGGCGAAGATGACTTCAGTACGGTTCATTATTGCCTTGGCAGCATTTTATGGGTGGGAGATTTGACAACTCGAAGTAAAGAATGCTTTCTTGTACGGCGAGATTGACAAGGATATCTTCATGGTCTAGCCACCAGGCTTCGTATCGAAAGATTTTCTAGACTATGTCTGTAAGCAGAAGAAGGCCCTGTATGGGTTGAAGCAAGCGTCGAGGGCGTGGTACGGGAAGATTGCTGAATATCTCCTATTTTGTGGATTTGGTGCTTCAGACTCTGACTCAAGCTTGTTTGTCAATAAGAACAGGGAGCTTCAAGTCATCGTGCTGCTTTACATCGACGATATGATCGTGACGGAGAATTCGAAGGAGGAGGTAGCAAAGCTTCGACTGAGCTATCTATCTGATTTGAGATGAAGGACTTGGGTGAACTCCAACATTTCCTTGGACTCGAAGTGCAGAGGAAGGAAAGTGGAGTGCTGGTGTCCCATGCTGGATATGCGGAGTGAATCGTGGAGCGATTCGGCATGAAGGAAGGGAAATGAATTTCTACACCTCTGGAGAAGGCCATGAAACTTCGGAAGGATGAGGGGAGGATTCTGGAAGATCCAATTGTGTTCTAAGCTCTGGTTGGGAGCTTGATTTATTTGACGATTACTAGGCCGGATATTGCGTATGCTGTTGGCAGGGTTAGTCATTATATGGTGGAACCACGGATGCCTCATCTACTAGCGGCCAAGAATATTTTGAAGTTGTCAAGGTGACTTCGGATATGGGTCTCCTATACAGGAGGGATGCGGGCTTCGAGGTGCATGGGTACATTGATGCTGATTACGGGGGAGATTTGGATGATCGGAAATTGACGTCTGGATTCGTCTTCATGGTGGGCCCTACAGCTATATCATGGTGCAGCAAGAAGCAGGATTCCGTGTCTGTCTCTACCAAGGAAGCGGAATACATGGCTTCGGCCTTGGCAGCTCAAGAATTCATCTGGCTTAGGAGGTTGGTGGGAGACGTCCATAAGGAGATTCAGGGTCGGACTCTGCTCCGCAGCGACAATGAGAGTGCACTCAAACTGGTTACTTATCCAGTGTGTCACGCAAGGACCAAACATATCAAGATCGAGCATCATTTCATTCGTGAGAAAGTGTTGGAGGGGTCTCTTTCGGTCGAGCATGTTCAGAGTATGGACAACGCTGCTGACATATTCACAAAAGCGCTGGTGAAGGGGCCGTTCACTCGGCTGAGGAGTTTACTTGGGCTGTTTTCAACTTCCCACTTCAAGGGGGAGTGTTGAAAATGTTGAACTGTGAAGTTGGCGGTCTGGGAGGTGGTCACGCGATCTGGTCTAACCGCACGATCTTGCAGTCTCCTCTACAGTCTGACCTATTCGGTCTAGCCACGGCCTGACCGCCGTTCTCTCATTCCAAGGCTGCCGAGGTGAGGTCATGCGGTCTGGTTCGTGTGACCGCGTGGCGAGCTGTTTTCTGTACTGAGCGGGCTAAGCTATTAACCGCACATGGTTGTTGTTCTGGTATCCGGCAGTCCGTTCTGGTGACTGTCTAGGTTCTTGGTGGTGCGCGCCGACTAAGGTTTTTTTAGTCGCGCGATCTCCCCTTTATGTTCGCATAAGCCGGTCCCTTGGCGATCTGCTGATGTATGCGGACACTAGTGTTGGTCAACTTAGTGGGCTGTTGCCTTAGTCGACTTGGCTGTGTTCGAGGTCTCTGGAGGAGGTCTCATATTTGTGAACACTGGTGGTGGGCGTGATGATCATGCGGGATGTCATGATCGCGCGGCTTCTTGAAGGAGTGGCGATCTCCTGGTCAGGATTGAAGTCAGCGAGCTCACTAAGCGCAGAGCGATCTTCTGCTGACCGCACGGGTAGACCTATCTTGGTCGCTCGATCAGTGCAGTGACTGTTGGGTTTTCTAGTTATCCAACATCATATGTAGGCGCAGCGGAAATAAAGAGAACAACCCAAAAGAGTTTGGATCGGGCCATGAAAATGAATCAAGAAGTAATCAAAACTACTAGGTATGAGAAATTACCTTTCCGGGATTGAGTCAATACTCAACCAAGGTGCTCCAAGGGAAATCCGAAATCTGCTTTGAGTTCTTCAAGGATCGAAATAGATCGATCCCTCTACAGAAGTCCACACAAGCGATGAAGAACCCTAGCTTCTTGTCGTACAAGAACTAGGTCGGATAAGGAAGCTCTCAACGTCCTCACGGACTGCTAGGTCCGATCCAGAGGAGGCGGCGAATGGCGGCGACGTCTAGCGGCGGCGGAACGACGATCGGCGGACGGAACGAGAACAGTCTGAACACTTCCGTCGTTTCTCTCTCGTGAAAAGGCTTTATCTGAAAACCGTCTAATTCGAATCCCTAAACACGTCCTTTTATACGCAAGGCATAAAATCGACTATCCGCAGACCAGAGGGAAAAACAGAAAATCTGTCCAGATTTACATTCGCCGAATTCGACTAATCACATTAACCAAATTCGACTAATCACAATAACTGAATTCGGCGAAACCATTTCGATGAATTCGACTATATGAATTCGGCTATATAAATTCGGTGAAACCCTTTCGTCGAACTGACCGGATTCGGCTAAACCCTTTAGTCGAATCAGCCATTAGCCGAATTCGTCTAAACCCTTTAGCCGAATTCGGTTAATGCCATTAGCCGAATTACCTAGTGTAAATCCATTCGTTTAAACACTTTAAACGATTTCCCTTTTGAGACATTCTCAACTTGATTCCAAGCAGTCACAGGATTGGTCCTTCACTCATATCCAATATGAGTAAGACCAACACAATCCTTTCTCCAATTTCTCCAAACGCTTTTATGTGCGACCCTATAGGCTCTTATTGCGTTGACAGCAAGACTAACTGTTGATTGCTTTGAGATCATCTCAGAAACTCCAACAGTCTCCCACTTGATCACAAAGTATCAAAAAAAAGTCTAACAAACAATGAGCGGCATCTAGCAATACATCATTGCTACCCAAGTAATAAGAGTTCATAACTCATATAAGCCTATCATGACCAATGTATCAGTGTTGTCATGTCCCTTTGTCCCTTACATCCGGAAAGAACTAGAGGCATGGACCGTGTCACCCTCATGATAGTTCAATCCAAGTTTCTTGATCTAGAATCGACTTCCAGAGAATGGTGAGCCCAATATCACATATTGGCTCAACCAAGCATGGCCATGCATTTCTCAGTCCAATTCCATCAAGGGGCCCATGGATGCAACTCCTGTTATATAGGAGGACAAATCCCATATCTGCTCACACCCAAACACCCAAATGATTCGTAATGTACCCAACGACCACCCTTATCATCAACCTTCTTCAAGGAAGACTTTAGATGACATAAAGCACGCTCTTCCTCACTCGATGAATGTTGTGACTTCAGGTCAAAGGACCACAACACCATAGTCAAATGAGACCTACTTGTGACACATTTAAGTAACAATCCACAAAGTAGTCTCAGGTTGGGTCTGTCCAGTACAACTTGTTCACTAATAAGTACCCACGTGATGACTTGATATCACAATATCATGACCTGTGAGAACCGGTCACCAGTCAACACACATGCTAGTCTTAATGTATCATCATCACCCTTAGCTTCTACGATGATACCTCGACCAGGGACCTCTTAAGAATGAAGCTTCGAAATCATAGGCTCTCACATTCAAGTCACGTACTTGACGTCCTATGGAAGTGAACATTCTAAGGGTATTTATCACGAATTTTATTCTATCATATAGAAATAGTATATCATAATAAAATAACATGCCATTAATTGTAAACAGAAATAATTGGTACACAATTCATCATATGAATAAATAATAAACAGCCAACAGAATATATATTTTACATGCAACCCACAAGACTCCCACTAGAGTTGATCACTCAGGTATCGTATACCCATTGATCTAGTATGACCATCATGCTTTCTCTGCGCGAGAGGCTTTGTCAGTGGATCTGCAATATTCTCCTCAGTCGGCACTCTACAAATGTTCACATCTCCTCGTTCGACAATCTCACGAATAAGATGGAACCGCCGAAGTATGTGCTTGGAGCGCTGATGGGATCTAGGTTCCTTAGATTGTGCAATTGCACCATTGTTATCACAGTAGAGAACTACGGGACCAACAATGCTAGGAACTACATCTAGCTCGCCGATGAATTTCCTAATCCATACAGCCTCCTTCGCTGCATTAGCCACAGCGATATACTCGGCCTCAGTTGTAGAATCAGCAACTGTCTCATGCTTGGAACTCTTCCAGCTCACAGCTCCTCCATTCAGGCAAAACACAAACCCTGACTGAGACATCGAATCATCCCTATCACTTTGGAAGCTGGCATCCGTGTAACCACTTACAACGAGCTCTTCCTCTCCACCATACATTAAGAATACATCCTTAGTCCTTCTCAAGTACTTCAGGATATTCTTTACGGCTATCCAGTGACATTCACCGGGATCAGACTGAAATCTGCTAGTCATGCTCAAAGCAAAAGAGACATCGGGTCGAGTACATAACATTGCATACATGATTGACCCAATTGCCGAAGCATATGGATTCAACTTCATGCAGTCCTTATCTTCACAAGATTTTGGACACTGGTCCTTAGAGAGATTCACACAATGAGACATGGGCAAAAATCCTTTCTTGGACTCAAGCATGTTGAACCGCTTCAACACCTTCTCAATGTACGTACTCTGGGTCAAACCTAGCAACTTCTTCGATCTATCTCTATAGATCTTAATACCGAGTATGTAAGTCACTTCACCCAAGTCCTTCATAGAAAAGTAGTTCCCTAGGTTGTTCTTAACAACTTTCAGGGTAGGTATGTCATTCCCGATCAGCAGTATGTCATCTACATACAATATCAGGAAGACAACATTGCTCCCACTGATTCGCTTGTAAACACACGGTTCATCTTCATTATTGACAAAACCAAACTCTTTGATCTTCTCATCAAAACGAAGATTCCAACTTCTAGAGGCCTGTTTCAATCCATAGATGGACCTATTCAGCTTGCATATTTTAGTGGCTTCATTTGGGGATACAAAACCCTCGGGTTGTGTCATGTACACTTCCTCAAGGAGGTTTCCATTTAGGAAAGTCGTTTTGACATCCATCTGCCAGATCTCATAGTCATAATACGCAGCAATAGCAAGCAATATCCTAATGGACTTTACCATGGCAACAGGGGAAAAGGTTTCATCATAGTCAACACCATGATTTTGCTTGAAACCCTTAGCCACCAGTCGCCCTTTGAATGTCTGTACATTCCCATCCATGTCGGTCTTCTTCTTGAAAACCCACTTGCACCCTATGGGTCGTACCCCTTCAGGTGGTTCCACCAAGTTCCGAACTTGGTTTGTATACATGGAGTCCATTTCGGATTTCATAGCCTCAAGCCATTTGTCGGAGTCCGGTCCATTCATAGCCTCTTGGTAGGTCGCTGGTTCATCATCATGATCCATAAGCAACACATTACCTATTTGAGATACGAGAAATCCATATCTCTCAGGCTCAAATCTTGGTCTACCAGATCTACGTAGGACTTGTGTCTCGTGAGCAGGTTCTCTCGCTACAACATCTTGTAGTCCTGGCTCATAATCTAATTCTGGTTCATTCACTACTTGTGGTTCTTGAACTTCTTCAAGTTCTACCTTTTGCGTCTTTCTTGACAAGAACTCTTTCTCCAAGAAGACACTCGTCCTTGCGACAAACACTTTGCCCTCAGACGGTAGGTAAAAGTAATATCCTTTCATTTCCTTAGGATATACCACCAGATAACACTTATCTGATTTAGGTTCCAGCTTGTCAGGCATTTGACGTCGTATGTATGCCTCACAGCCCCAAATTTTAATGAATGACATACTGGGACGCTTCCCAGTCCATATCTCATATGGTGTCTTTGGAACCGTTTTCGTCGGAGCGCGATTCAGTGTCAATGCAGCAGTCTCTAAAGCAAAACCCCAAAAGGAAACAGGCAAGTCTGCATGACTCATCATCGACCGTACCATGTCTAACAGAGTACGATTTCTCCTCTCAGACACACCATTATGCTGTGGTGCCCTAGGTGGAGTGAGCTGTGATACAATACCACACTCTTTCAGATGATCACGGAACTCATGACTCAGGTATTCGCCACCTCGATCAGATCGGAGTGCTTTAACCTTTTTACCCAATTGGTTCTCCACTTCATTCTTAAACTCTTTGAACTTTTCAAAAGTTTCAGATTTACACTTCATAAGATACACGTATCCGTATCTACTGAAATCATCAGTAAATGTAACGAAGTAGAAATACCCACCTCTAGCCATAGAACTCATGGGTCCGCATATATCACTATGTACTATACCCAAAAGATCCTCAACCCTCTCAGTATAACTAGTGAAAGGGGCTTTAGTCATTTTCCCTAATAAACAAGACTCGCATCGCTCAAATGATTCATAATCAAATGAGTACAATAGTCCATCTTTATGGAGCTTGGATATGCGCTTCTCGTTTATATGGCCCAAACGACAATGCCAGAGATATGTAGGATTTGAGTCATTTGTTCTTAGTCTTTTATTATTATCTACATTATAGATCGGATGGTCCAGGTTCAAAACATAAAGACCATTAAACAATTGAGCTACAACATAACAAACATCATTCTTAAATATAGAACAACAATTGTTCTTAATCATAAAAGAAAATCTAATCATGTCTAAGCATGAAATGGATATAATGTTTCTAGTTATGGCCGGAACAAAATAACAATTATTATGTTCTATTACAAGCCCACTGGGTAAAGAAAGACGGTAAACCGCTACGGCTACAGCAGCAACTCTTGCTCCATTGCCGACGCGCAGGTCCACCTCTCCTTTACTCAGCAATCTCCTCCTTCCCAGTTCCTGCACATTTGTACAAATGTGAGAACCACATCCGGTATCCAACACCCAAGATGAAGGAGCAGAAAGGTTTATCTCTATAACGTAAATATTCGAAGTGGAAGTCATACCTCCCTTCATTTTCTGCAGACTCTCAATGTACGAAGGACAATTCCTCCTCCAATGACCAACCTTGCCACAGTGGTGGCATTTCCCTTCTTTCACGGTGCTCTTCCTTTTCAGCGCAGAAAATTTGGGCTCAAGATGTGACTTAGGTCCCACCTTTGTCTTCTTGAAGCCCTTGGCCTTACCCTTGCTTTATGTACCATCAATATGGGACTAGCAGGCTTAGCCTTCTTCATGTTTATCTCGGCAGTTCGCAACATGCTTAGGAGCTCGGGCAGTGTCTTGTCTATTTCATTCATGTTGTAGTTCAAGACGAACTGCTCATAACTATCCGACAACGATTGCAGGATAAGATCTGTGGCCAGCTCTTGACCCGGAGGAAAACCCAGTCTCTCCAGGTTCTCTATATACCCAATCATCTTGAGTACATGAGTACCAATCGAGTCTCGAGCTCCCATTTTGCACTGAAATAATGCCTTCGTGACATCGAACCTCTCTTGACGAGCTTGCCCTTGAAACATTTTCTTTAGGTGCTCGTCAATCTCCGTGCACCCCATGTTCTCGTGTTGCTTCTGAAGCTCAGAGTTCATGGTGGCAAGCATAAGGCACTCGACGTCTAAGGCGTCATCGGTATACTTCTTATAAGCATCCTTATCAACACGGGACGAGTTCCCGGTTGGCACCTCGGGGGCTTCTTCTTCCAAGACGTAGAGCTTTCGCTCTTGCCTGAGAACAATTCTCAGGTTCCTGTACCAGTCCATGTAGTTCGTCCCACTTAGCTTGTCCTTCTCAAGGATAGCTCTCAGGGACAAGGTGGGATGTGAACCACTTGCCATGGAATTCTACAAGAATTCATGCAGAATTTAATCAGTACCAAAATTTCAAAATACAATTTATTTTAATTTGGACTTCAATTAAATACTCCCACTATTTTATTCAAAATGATAGCCCTCACTATCAATTCGGAGAGTTCATGTGAGCTACTCTCTTAGTGGACAAGACCCGTATTTCACCAACACAATGAGTCAGCTTTGGATTTTCTCTCACTATACAGTTATTTAGGTAAGCAATGCTTGCCAATTGCATCCTCATGCAACTCTTGTATGGTTGGTGAATAACTCCTTATTCGCATCCATCATATGGTGCAAGCCAACCCTATGCCTCTAGGCACTCAACCTTTGAGGTCACCTAGTTAAGTTAGACCCGATGTCGACAGTGGGATTTCACAATTATCCGCTCGCACCCTTACCAAGATAGACTAATGCACCTTGCTTTGGCAAGCCCACATTTCATCGATCGAGGCAGGAAGAGTGTTATCCATCGGAAGGCATCCTAACACTTAATATTTGATGAAGGGATTTTTTTAATAATAGGTTAACACTTAACCATGATCAACATTTGATCAGTGTGCACATCCACAGAAAAACATGCTTTCTAAAAATCCACATGCATCCCTTATGTGCACAACATAAGACTATCAACCTTTGATAGACGAAAGGGCTAAATCTGGACATTTAGAACTCTTCCAAATCTTCAGATTTACATGCATTGGACAAAGGCAAAGACAACTCAAGCAGTAGACAAGCTCGTCTCTCATTGTTGGATTCAAAATCCAAAATAATACAAGGGTTCATTAACCACTTGAGGGACGGTTACTGCTAAGGAGACAACAATTTCTAACAATTAGAAATTACCACGAAATCCCAGACGTTCCTGGCGGGGTTCCAAGGGGCCGCGCCCCTAGCGGGGTCTTAGGGGCAGAGCACCTAACGGGGTCTAAGGGCAGCGCCCCTGGCGGTGGTCCCGCTGACCGATCAGCGGGCGGGTTCAAGCGGCAGAGCCCCTGCGGGGTCCCTTGGAAAAATCATCAACTTTTGATGTTCCAGGAAGAAATCTTGACATTTAGAACGCTTCCAAATACCTAGATTTGCACCTACTGGAATAACCTAACTTCTGAAACAACATTCATGGCCATAACCTCCCTCTGATACCACTGTTGGGTTTTCTAGTTATCCAACATCATATGTAGGCGCAGCGGAAATAAAGAGAACGACCCAAAAGAGTTTGGATCGGGCCATGAAAATGAATCAAGAAGTAATCAAAACTACTAGGTATGAGAAATTACCTTTGTAGGATTGAGTCAATACTCAACCAAGGTGCTCCAAGGGAAATCCGAAATCTGCTTTGAGTTCTTCAAGGACTAGCCACGGCCTGACCGCCGTTCTCTCTTTCCAAGGCTGCCGAGGTGAGGTCGCGCGGTCTGGTTCGTGTGACCGCGTGGCGAGCTGTTTTCTGTACTGAGCGGGTTAAGCTATTAACCGCACAGGGTTGTTGTTCTGGTATCCGGCAGTCCGTTCTGGTGACTCTCTGGGTTCTTGGTGGTGCGCGCCGACTAAGGTTTTCTTAGTCGCACGATCTCCCCTTTATGTTCGCATAAGTCGGTCCCTTGGCGATCTGCTGATGTATGCGGACACTCGTGTTGGTCAACTTGGTGGGCTGTTGCCTTAGTCGACTTGGCTGTGTTCGCGGTCTCTGGAGGAGGTCTCATATTTGTGAACACTGGTGGTGGGCGTGATGATCATGCGGGATGTCATGATCGCGCGGCTTCTTGAAGGAGTGGCGATCTCCTGGTCAGGATTGAAGTCAGCGAGCTCACTAAGCGCAGAGTGATCTTCTGCTGACCGCACGGGTAGACCTATCTTGGTCGCTCGATCAGTGCGGTGACTGTTGGGTTTTCTAGTTATCCAACATCATATGTAGGCACAGCGGAAATAAAGAGAACAACCCAAAAGAGTTTGGATCGGGCCATGAAAATGAATCAAGAAGTAATCGAAACTACTAGGTATGAGAAATTACCTTTGTGGGATTGAGTCAATACTCAACCAAGGTGCTCCAAGGGAAATCTGAAATCTGCTTTGAGTTCTTCAAGGATCGAAATAGATTGATCCCTCTACAGAAGTCCACACAAGCGATGAAGAACCCTAGCTTCTTGTCGTACAAGAACTAGGTAGGAGAAGGAAGCTCTCAACGTCCTCACGGACTTCTAGGTCCGATCCAGAGGAGGAGGCGACCGGCGGCGACATCTAGCGGCGGCGGAACGACGATCGGCGGACGGAACGAGAACAGTCGGAACACTTCCGTCGTTTCTCTCTCGTGAAAAGGCTTTATCTGAAAACCGTCTAATTTGAATCCCTAAACACGTCCTTTTATACGCAAGGCATAAAATCGACTATCCGCAGACCAGAGGGAAAAACAGAAAATCTGTCCAGATTTACATTCGCCGAATTCGACTAATCACATTAACCGAATTCGACTATTCACCATAACTGAATTCGGCGAAACCATTTCGACGAATTCGACTATATGAATTCGGCTATATAAATTCTGCGAAACCCTTTAGTCGAACTGACCGGATTCGGCTAAACCCTTTAGTCGAATCTGCCATTAGCAGAATTCGTCTAAACCCTTTAGCCGAATTCTCTTGATGCCATTAGCCGAATTACCTAGTGTAAATCTGTTCGTTTAAACACTTTAAACGATTTCCCTTTTGAGACATTCTCAACTTGATTCCAAGCAGTCACAGGATTGGTCCTTCACTCATATCCAATATGAGTAAGACCAACACAATCCTTTCTCCAATTTCTCCAAATGCTTTTATGTGCGACCCTATAGGCTCATATTGCGTTGGCAGCAAGACTAACTGTTGATTGCTTTGAGATCATCTCAGAAACTCCAACAGTGACTCTATCTCATAGGGTGGTGACTAGATCTGGTCCCACGCCTATAAATAGGCGTCACTGTAGCAGCAATATTATCGCACCAAGTGTAAGTTGAACTCGGGCCTAGAACTTGCGGTCTCTTTTTTGTGACCTCCCGGTTTGCTGATTGAACTTTCCTTATGCAGCTTCTGTGGATTGTGCGGACGGCAACGGTCACCTCTTCTTCTAAAGTGTCTGAGCGGTCTTGCGACTTGTAGTGTGGGTTGCTGGAGTTTGGGAGAATCAGTGGAGTTCGAGAGGTCGCTGAGCTTCAGTGGTGTTGTTCAAGTTGTCGGCAGACTGTTCGCGCGGTCTCCTCTTCTAGTCGCGCGAACATCCAGGCCGTGCAATTAGGCGGCTTCTGTGTTCAGACCGCCAGTTATCTTTCTTCAGCATTGTATTTTTTCTTTTGGTTTTGTGTACTGAAGAAATCATGTCTCGCAATGTATACCTCGCTCTGTAATGAAGATTCCTGCCGTTATCAATAAAGATTGCCTCTTTTCATGTGCTTCTGGTTGTTGGCTATAACTTTAAGTTGTACGATTCCTGCTCACTCCTAGATCTACGGAAAATTTCACAGCTTTTCTTAAACTGGCGATCATGAATTTGTAAGATCTTCAGAGATAAAAGGTCATAATCCACATGATTCCAAAATAGCCTCCAATAAGAGCAAGAACGACGATCTTTCAATGAATTAGACTGCCTCTTAGATAAAAATGATCCTTAAAGAGGATCAGTGACCTTCTATTTTTCAGATCGATAATTTAGCTTGGTGCCCAACTCATATTTCCCAGACCGCCCTTCATTAGCTATAAACATGCTGTAAATCTTGGCCATTTGACGCGCTATTTCCACATCGCTAATTAGCGAGCACGAAATGCGGTACGACGGCAGTGCACCGGTCGTTGTCAAGTAATAAAAGTAGGGAGTAGCTCCCCGAATATCGTTCTCAAAGGACCGCAAGTTAGGGAATACGATTTGCTCGTTAGGTAATTAATTATGGGGGTTCTAGGTTTAACAAAACAAGAGGGGGATTTGGTTGATTTTATAGAACAAGAAATGAGAAAACTAGACACTATGCGGGTCACAATCACCGCTTCGCTTGGTGGATGGGTTCTGTGCAGGCCGCGATGTCGTGCTTCGCTTAGAAGATGGCCGGTGAGCATATGGATGAGGTGAGTGCAAATGTGAGGGGTGAGGGTCGAAGGCACCTCTTCGCTATCACTTCCAGCTCTTGCTAGAGCGGGTGCTAGAATGTGTGGGTGTAAGTGGAGCGGGGGCGGAGCGCATCACAACACAGCATAACGAAGAGACAAGATCATAAATAAACTTCCATTCATAGTCAAATAAATGTTCATTCAGTTCATTAGAACTATTAAGAGTACAAAACACAAAAAGAGAAAGGGTAAAAGTAACCACGAAATGAGAAGCCTCGCCGCGGATCATGGTCGGAATGGGGGGTCATCACGCCTCCTCCGAGCTTAGTCCTTGGTTGCTTCCGGGATGTAGAGGCTGTCACTACCTCCAACTGCTGCCCGTCTTCTTCTCAGAGCTGGGTTCACTTCTTCTTCCCCCAATGGAGATGTCTTCCTCTTGGAATGCTGGCCGTAGATGGCGAAGAATGCTTCCGGGAACCTAGAATGCCCTTAGGATCAATGGATGAAGCTTTCTCAAGGGGAGGAATGGAAGGAGGGACCTTGGAGAGGTGGAACGGCGGAGTCGCGCGCAGAAATCGCGCCAAAAACCTTGCTGAATACCTAAAATCGCGGAACAGCGCCTTAAATAGGGAGCAGAATAAGTACTGCGCACGGTCAGTGGCGCACGACCAATGGTCGTGCGCGAAGGAATGCCTGTGATCATGCGCAGTCAACCTGTAGGAAAGGGAAAATAGAAAACATCGCACGGTCAGGGGCGCACGACCAGTGGTCGTGCGCGAAGAAAGTCCTGTGATCGTGCGCATATCTTTGGTCCGATCTTGATCTGGGCTGGGAATTAACGCACGATCAATGATCGTGCGCCTGATCGTGCGCGAAGGAATGCGCACGATCAGAGGCTTTTTAGGCCAAAAATCATCCCGCACCATCCCGAACGTGCACACGACCCCAGGACCTGCAGGAAAAGTACACATAACCCCGATCCATGCACACCACCGGATCCATAACACATGCATACAGTAATAAATAGGACAAACATGCCACAAAGGGGAAAGGATTGCACAAAAGGCGCAGAAACGCCATGCTATCAATATAAGCGTATATGAACAGCAAATGAAGTGCATTGACACTAAAACAACCCAAATGAGGCCTGAAATCACTGTATAAACCAGACTCATTATTTGTGAGCTGCTTCGCTTCTTCTTTCAGCAGAGTGATACTTTTCTCCTCTCTAGGATTCTTCACGTCAAAGTCAGATTTTTCCTCATTAGACCTGCACTTACTTTTACTTACAGAGAAGTTAGGAAGATAAGATAATCCAGAAAGATTCGCTGCATTGGAAGGTAGAGTGACACAGCCCGTGGCGATGTGGAGGGTTGCGCCGCTCTCCTTCAGAAAAGGAACCCCCAAGATTGGCATGGAATCATTTTCCATGGGGCCGAGAATCTGAAAGTCAGTGACCACATTCGTTCCATTAAGATTTACTACAACCTCAAGAATCTCACCTTCAGTTTCGACAGTCACTCCATTAGCCAATACCAGCGACTTCCGGTCCTCAGAGTTCATTGTTAGGTGCAACCTCTCAACGTCTTGCAGAGCAAGAATGTTGCGAGATGCACCAGTGTTGCAAAGCGCGGCAACCTCGATGTTATTGATAGTACATTCAACAACGCAAGGGCTCACTGGACCACCATCCGCGTCAGCAATGCTTTTTGCCTTGCTCCCGTGGGTTCTTTTCAGTATTGCTTGGAAGAGCGCCTTGCGTACGCTCGGAGAGTACCTGGGCCAATTGGCCTAGCTGCGTCTCCAAGTTCCGCATTGACGCAGTTTGATTGGCCATATTTGTTTGAGCCAGGTCAACAAAATTTTTCCATCATTTCTTCCAATGCGCTCTTCCTCTGCGGTGGTGCACTTTGAGCAAACCCCGATTGTGGCGGCCTTGGTTGGCTACCGGAGGCTTGCGCATCAAATTGATGCGAGACTCCTTGCCATCGTTGGTTAGGCACGTTTTGTTTCCATAAGAAGTTCGGGTGACTCCTCACGGCCGGGTTATAAGCGTTGTTAAATGGTATTCCCCGATTTTGATCATTCAAATAATTCACACTTTCATCAAAAGTTAATTCAGCGGGTTGCTCACTAGAGGGGCACTCATAAGCATGATGCCTGAGGTTTCCACATCCTAGACACGAAATGGCCATTATTGGGGCAGGACGGAGGGCAGGCCTCTTAAGTAGCATGACGTTGTCATAAGGTGCCGATGCCACCTCGGCAGATGCGCCTGATGTGCTCACCTCAAAGAGTCCACGAGCATTCCTTGGGGCATTTCTCCCAGCAGTCCAGAACGAGCTATGAGTGGCGGTGTCCTGGAGAATCCTCAGTGCGTCCTCGGGTGTATGGTTCATCAGGGTGCCGCCTGCAGCTGCGTCAATCATGGCCCTATAATTGGGCTCAATTGCAAAGTAGAAATTTTCCACCAAGCTCCAAGGTTGTAGCTCATGCTGAGGGCACATCCGGAGGAGGTCCGTGAACCTATCCCATGCTTCCGCAAGGGTCTCCTGATCGTGTTGCCGGAAGGTTGCTATTTCTCTCCGCAAGTTTACAACCTTGTCCACCGGGTGGAATTTTGCCAAAAACTTCGTCTGCAAAGCATCCCATGTGGTAGCTGCACCGGGTGGTATTGTGTGGAGCCAAGCCTTCGGCTTGTCGCGGAGGGAGAATGGAAACAACCCGAGTTTCATCGTCTCATCATCAATTCCTGCGTACCGAAATGTACCGCAAATCTCCGCAAATTCAGCTAGGTGAAGATGGGGGTCTTCACTGGTTAACCCGGAGAATTGGGCATTATTGCGGATCATATTCAGAATGGCCGGCTTTATCTCAAAATTGTTGTTAGTAATAGCCGGGCCAAATCCGGGGTACACACTCCCCATAGTAGGAGTGGTGTAATCCCTCATGGTCCTAGGCCGTGGCCTAACCACTTCGTACTCATCAGCCGCTTGAGCTGCGGCCGGTGCATTTCCCACTCCTGGATTAGCCTGATTTTCATTAACATTCATGGTGGCAGCCGCACGTAGACGCGCTCGCAAAGTACGCTCTATCTCAGGATCAAATGCTGCAAATTCACCAGGATGATGTCTATACATGCGCACACTATACCAAAAAGAGAAATATCAAAAACAAAAGCACCCTTAAACTAATTTCCCCAACAAATAAATCATAACCGCTTGCAGTCCCCGGCAATGGCGCCAAAAACTTGACGCGCTATTTCCACACCGCTAATTAGCGGGCACGAAATGCGGTACGACGGCAGTGCACCGGTCATTGTCAAGTAATAAAAGTAGTGAGTAGCTCCCCGAATATCGTTCTCAAAGGACCGCAAGTTAGGGAATACGATTTGCTCGTTAGGAAATTAATTATGGGGGTTCTAGGTTTAACAAAACAAGAGGGGGATTTGGTTGATTTTATAGAACGGGAAATGAGAAAACTAGACACTATGCGGGTCGCAATCACCGCTTCGCTTGGTGGATGGGTTCAGTGCAGGCCGCGATGCCGTGCTTCACTTAGTGGATGGCCGGTGAGCATATGGATGAGGTGAGTGCAAATGTGAGGGGTGAGGGTCGAAGGCACCTCTTCGCTATCGCTTCCAGCTCTTGCAAGAGCGGGTGCTAGAATGTGTGGGTGTAAGTGGAGCGGGGGCGGAGCGCATCACAACACAGCATAACGAAGAGACAAGATCATAAATAAACTTCCATTCATAGACAAATAGATGTTCATTCAGTTCATTACAACTATTAAGAGTACATATCACAAAAAGAGAAAGGGTAGAAGTAACCACGAGATGAGAAGCCTCGCCGCGGATCGTGGTCGGAATGGGGGGTCGTCACGCCTCCTCCGAGCTCAGTCCTTGGTTGCTTCCGGGATGTAGAGGCTGTCACTACCTCCAACTGCTGCCCGTCTTCTTCTCAGAGCTGGGTTCACTTCTTCTTCCCCCAATGGAGATGTCTTCCTCTTGGAATGCTGGCCGTAGATGGCGAAGAATGCTTCCGGGAACCTAGAATGCCCTTAGGATCAATGGATGAAGCTTTCTCAAGGGGAGGAATGGAAGGAGGGACCTTGGAGAGGTGGAACGGCGGAGTCGCGCGCAGAAATCGCACCAAAAACCTTGCTGAATACCTAAAATCGCAGAACAACGCCTTAAATAGGGAGCAGAATAAGTACTGCGCACGGTCAGTGGCGCACGACCAATGGTTGTGCGCGAAGGAATGCCTGTGATCGTGCGCAGTCAACCTATAGCAAAGGGAAAATAGAAAATATCGCACGGTCAGGGGCGCACGACCAGTGGTCGTGCGCGAAGAAAGGCCTGTGATCGTGCGCATATCTTTGGTCCGATCTTGATCTGGGCTAGGAATTAACGCACGATCAATGATCGTGCGCCTGATCGTGCGCGAAGGAATGCGCACGATCAGAGGCTTTTTAGGCCAAAAATCATCCCGCACCATCCCAAACGTGCACACGACCCCAGGACCTGCAGGAAAAGTACACATAACCCCGATCCATGCACACCACCGGATCCATAACACATGCATACAGTAATAAATAGGACAAACATGCCACAAAGGGGAAAGGATTGCACAAAAGGCGCAGAATCGCCATGCTATCAATATAAGCGTATATGAACAGCAAATGAAGTGCATTGACACTAAAACAACCCAAATGAGGCCAGAAATCACTGTATAAACCAGACTCATCACCATTCAAAAATCTTACAAGGTTTTGTAGGACTTCTAGGCGGCTGTCTCAATTGCTCCAGACCGCCCTATTTCCAAAATAATCCAATATCAAGACCGACGATTTTCAAAAACCCCAGACCGCCCATTTATAATAAGAGCTTGATGGATATAATTAGTAATGATCTAAAGGGCAGGTGAGGCCATGCCAGCATTGCTTTCCTCAAAAGACCATCACAATTCTAGTATCTTCAGAAAAAGAGAGTGAGAAAAAGAAATGACCAACTCAGACTGATCAAAAAAGGGCAGGTGTGGTTATGCCACGGAGGCCATACCGACATTGCTTTCCCCAAGAGACTATTTAAGGTTATACTATATAACCAACCTCCTCTTGGCTATCCTCACACCAATGAGCATTCGAGGGTCACAAAACAAGATGATCCATAAGGCTGGTGCAGTCATACCGCGGAGGTTACACCGGCATTGCTTTCCCAGATCATCAAGACTGTAACGATGTCCTTTTATAATGCATGACAGAGCTGAACATTCACCTAGACTTCCCCTGATGTAGAGGTGTGTCAGAAGTCATCTAGGACCCGGCATCCTAAAGTTGCTCCACACGAGCTTGGCATGCCACTGCTACACAGATGCAAAATCTCCCGCTACCTGTGGTCCTGACAGATTTCCCAACTCAAGCTTCAAGTCGAGGGGGAATGAAGTAGGATCCGTCGATACCTCTCTTGGTAGGACCTTAGCCTTTAATAGTTAAGTAATATATCTCAAGGTTTTCTTTTTAATATGCATGAAGTAAGAGTTTACATCCACATTATCATAATGCTTTCAAAAAAGAAAGAAAGAAAAAGGACAAAAAAACACAAGTTTTAAGAAAAGAAACGCTTAAGGTCATCTCCACTCCAAGTGTGAGATAAATCTTCACTTTCATAAGATTGGAGACGATATGCTCCATTCTTGAGTGCTTCCTTAACAATGAATGGCCCTGTCCAGTTTGGATTAAGCTTCCCAACTGAGCCAGATCTTGCTGCTTTGTCAACTTTCTTGAGGACTAGGTCTCCAACAACAAATTCTTTAACTCTTACATTTTTGTCGAAAAATCTGGCCATCTTCCTTTTACTTCTTCTTGTCTGATAGTTGCAGTATCCCTTACTTCTTCGATGAAATCAAGGCTGCATTTCAACTCTTCATCGTTTTCTTCCATCCAACATCTTGATGTTGTTGGGATAATAATACACTCAGACTATTAACTTCAAATTCAACGGGAATGAGAGCTTCTGAACCATGAGATAGTTTGAATGGAGTCTCTCTAGTGCCAGAAGTTGGAGTTGTCCTTAAAGCCCATAATACTGAAGATAGTTGTTCTGCCCAATTTCCTCTAAGATTTTCCACTTTCTTCTTCAAGAGGTTGATTGTGAGTTTATTGGCAGCTTCTACCCGACCATTGCTTCGAGGGTGATGTACAAAGGCAAATCGCCATTCAGTGCTAATTTGATCACAGAAATTTATAAGACTTGAGTTGTTGAATTGCAGGTCATTATCTGTGATGATTGCCATGGGAATTCTGTGTTTACAAACTATCTCCCCCTAGATGAAATTCCTCACTATCTTAGTAGTAGTCTTAGCTAACATCTCTACTTCAATCCATTTACTGAAATAATCAATCATAACTAAAATAAATATGCGCTGCCCGCTTGCCAAGGGAAAAGGTCCAATCAAATCCATCCCCCAAACTGCAAATGAGCATGGGGTGGCTACAGACCTAAGCTGCTGAGCTGGCTGATGTTGAAGGAGGCAATCTTCTAGCACTGAACACATTTCTTTGCCATTTTTTCTGCATCTTTTCTCATTTGGGGCCAAAAATATCCTTGTCTTAGAATCCTCCTTTCCAAGGTTCTAGCTCCTGAATGACTATCACATTCTCCCGAATGAACCTCTTAAAGGATAGTTGGAATTTCTTCTTCGGAAACACATCGTGCAAGAGGCGAAAGAAAGGTTTTCCTATAAAGAATTCCTGCAACAAGATAAAAAAGGGCTGCTTTATGCTTAAACCTTTTCTATCTTTTACCGTGGAGTGAAATTCTCTAGTCAATTTTTACTAGGGCTTGATATTGCTTCAAAATGTGATCTCTGGTCTCGAGTTTCCATTTACTCGAGACGTCATTACCAGAGAATCTATTTTGACTTGAACATCTTTGATTCCCAATTCTCTAAGATCGGTGAGCAAAGCTTCATATTCTGCTTGGTTGTTTGTTGTTGGAAAATAAGACTTCAAGGCTTGATCCAGTCTAACTCCATTTGGATTGATCAAAATAACTCCAGCTCCGGAAGAATTTTTTCGCGAGGCTCCATCAATGAAAATTGTCCAGGAGAGAGGGGCTCTGAGCTCCTTCTCTGAATTAGCCTCCTTTGCATCAATCATGAAATCCGCTAGTACCTGAGGTTTGATTGCTACTCTAGGAATATAACAGATGTCAAATTCATAGAGCTCTATCGCCCACTTCGCCAATCTACCTAAATGCTCCGGCTTCTCTAAGACACACTTCAGCGGAAGATCGGTAACAACTTGAATTGAATGGGCTTGGAAATAAGGCCTCAACCTTTGTGCTGATGTCATGAGCATCAGATCCATCAGCGCGAGTTGCTGAAAAGAAAAAGGAAGAAAAGAATGCTACTCTGCAAGCCGCAGTGAGGAAAAAAGAAGAAGAAAAGAAAGTTGCTCTGCTTCTCGTAGAGAGGAAAAATGAAGAAGAGAAGAAGGTTGCTCTGCTTGCTACAGAGAAAGAGAAGGAAGAAAGAAGACGGTTGCTCTGCTCGCTGTAGAGAAAGAAAAGAAAAAGACTTATGATGAGGAGAGAGTTCATCAGATTGAAAAGGAGAAAATTGCACTTTCTGGCGGTCTGACAAACCCCTCTGCTGCTCATGTTGAAAAAATAGACAAAGCGGAGGTAGATCGCACAACGGCGGTCTCTGCCTTGCAGACTGGTAAGACAACGATGGCTATAAAATTGTTGGAATTCCTTCCCCTACCTGCTGTTCGACCTTGATCTCCAGAGAGAAGGCATGAGATCGTCATCATTGAAACGGATGACATTCTTGTTAGCAACGCAGAGTTAAAAACGAGTAGAAGAGAGGGAGAGAAATTGCAAAAGAGGGAATTGGAAAGAATGGACCTTGAGCGCTTAAGGGGATCAGACCACCTTTTGTTGACCGCAGAACCCGCAGTCACAAAAGATATCGAAAGTACCTTACATGACTGAGGTCTTGATTTCTTTACAAAATTCTCTTTACACGAAAACTTCTATCTTTGAACCGTTTGTAGTTGAGCAAACTATCAGACTTTTCTGATCGCAGATAATGAGGTCGCGGAGGTTTCTGAGGAAGGAGAGCTCCTTACGCAAGAGATGTTGGTTCCACCCCAGCTCACTGACATCCTTAAGCCAATGTTTGAGGATGTCTGCTCCATGCTGATTCAGGAGCGATATCAAAATGATCAACTCCGTGCTCGAGATGATCAACTCTAGATTCAGACCGCCCTTTTGAAGAAAGGCTACGAGCTAATGAAAAGCGGGTCCTCGAGAGTGCAATCTGAAGAATGTCGAGCTCGTTCGAGCTCTTCGGAAAGCTGAAAAGGACGCTAAATACAACAAGGGGAAAGTTGCAGCTTTGTCCGCTGAGGTCGCCGTACTGAGGGGTGGTCCTGCAAAAATTACAATGAGGCCATGGACTTTCTGGAGATCACACGGAGGAGGGACTGACTTTAGAAATTATTGTCATCCCTATGGAGCAGGTTGACAGAGAGATGTCCAAAATTCATTGAGCGGCAATGTCTGTCAATCATAGTCTGGCGTGTGCTCTGACAGTCGTGAATGAGATGCAAGACATTGCGGCTTTTGTAGGAAAAAAGCGTCTGAATAGGAGATACATTATTTCATCATGCAGTCTTGAACTTTTAAAAACTTGAACAATTAGATCGTGTTGTAATATATATGTTGTTAATAATTTTATTTATATGCGATCTCCGTGATGTAGTGATGTTGATCTCTTATCATTGTGTGCTGCTTGCCTTTTATTTATATACTTTTCATGCTTTGGGATTCAATGGTCTCTCTTCAATGAGATAGAATGTATAGCAGGTATTTCTAATGTTATGCTGGTATACCATCGGTCTGAGCAATTTTACTGTGCGATCTCAGAAGAAGTCATCATTACTAAAATATCCTTGGATTTCTATAAATAGTTGGCCTTGGAATTTTCTTTTCATACTTTTGAATGCGGCCTAAGCACCGGTCTCAGCGAACTTCTATTATGGTGTCCACACGAGCCTCCTCTGTCGAAGTCTTCTTGGAGGCTAATCACAAACCCAACCGTCTTCTTGGCGGTCTCTGCCTTGCAGACTGGTAAGACAACGATGGCTATAAAATTGTTGGAATTCCTTCCCCTACCTGCCTGTTCGACCTAGATCTCCAGAGAGAAGACATGAGATCATCATCATTGAAACGGATGACATTCTTGTTAGCAACGCAGAGTTAAAAAGGAGGAGAAGAGAGGGAGAGAAATTGCAAAAGAGGGAATTGGAAAGAATGGACCTTGAGCGCTTAAGGGGATCAGACCACCTTTTGTTGACCGCAGAACCCGCAGTCACAAAAGATATCGAAAGTACCTTACATGACTGAGGTCTTGATTCTTTACAAAATTGTCTTTACACGAAAACTTCTATCTTTGAACCGTTTGCAGTTGAGCAAACTATCGACTTTTCTGATCGCAGATAATGAGGTCGCAGAGGTTTCTGAGGAAGGAGAGCTCCTTCCGCAAGAGATGTTGGTTCCACCCCAGCTCACTGACATCCTTAAGCCAATGCTTGAGGATGTCTGCTCCATGCTGATTCAGGAGCGATCTCAAAATGATCAACTCCGTGCTCGAGATGATCAACTCTGGGTTCAGACCGCCCTTTTGAAGAAAGTCTACGAGCTAATGAAAAGTGGGTCCTTGAGGAGTGCGATCTGAAGAATGTCGAGCTCGTTCGAGGGCATCGGAAAGCTGAAAAGGACGCTAATACCACAAGGGGAAAGTCGCAGCTTTGTCCGCTAAGGTCGCCGTCCTGAGGGGTGGTCCTGCAAAAATTACAATGAGGCCATGGACTTTCTGGAGATCACACGGAGGAGGGACTGACTTCAGAAATTATGGTCGTCCCTATGGAGCAGGTTGATAGAGAGATGTCCAAAATTCATCGAGCGGCAATGTCTGCCATCATAGTCTGGCGTCTGCTCTGACCGCCGTGAATGAGATGCAAGACATTGCGGCTTTTGTAGGAAGAAAGCGTCTGAATAGGAGATAAATTATTTCTTCATGCAGACTTGAACTTTTAAAAACATGAACAATTTGATCGTGTTGTAATATATATGCTGTTAATAATTTTATTTATATGCGATCTCCGTGATGTAGTGATGTTGATCTCTTATCATTGTGTGCTGCTTGCCTTTTATTTATATACTTGTCATGCTTTAGGATTCAACGGTCTCTCTTCAATGAGACAGAATGTATAGCGGTATTCTAATCTTATGCTGGTATACCATCGGTCCTGAGCAATTTTACTGTGCGATCTTCGAAGAAGTCATCATTACGAAAATATCCTTGGATTTCTATAAATAGTTGGCCTTGAAATTTTCTTTTCATACTTTTTGAATGCGGCCTAAGCACCGGTCTCAGCGAACTTCTATTATGGTGTCCACACGAGCTTCCTCTGTCGAAGTCTTCTTGGAGGCTAATCACAAAACCCAACCGTCTTTGCAAGGATGAATACCTATCCTTTCTTGCAAAACACATGATCCAAAACTAGATCGTGGTGAGACCGCCCTAAAGAAAGTGAAGGATTAAATTTTGGAGAGGAGAACAAGTTTGTTATTCCCATTGATCACATCGATCATGGGCTGAAACATCCTCTTCCTTGGGAAATTCTCGAGGTGATGGAATATCACGGATTTGTGCTCGCTCAGCTGCCTCCAAAATCGATCGGTGTCATCAATATTTTATTAATTACCTGAGGTCGGAAAGAATTAAGTTTACTATGGCACTCTTCTGCACGACCTTTACTGCAAATGTATTAAAAGAAGGACAAAAGAAAGAGGAGTTCTCAGCAGCTGACCGTCTCCGAGAGCATAAGGCGTCTTTTAGGAAAAACAAGTCGATCTCAGGAGAGAAGGTGAAAAATTTTGGCCTTTTTAGCGGACAAGAGCGGCTGGATATCCTTCATTATCTAGCGATTTGGCCTGAGATCGCTGAGATTCTTCCGGAAGAAAGTGAATATTTTCCCTGCGGTCTTATATGTCCTTTCCATAATTTCTTGATTTTTCTAACTCTTTCTTTTTCAGTAGCCTTTGTGATCCCTACAGCTGACCCGATGGCACCAGCTGAAGAGGTGCTCACCCAGAGAGAAAGAAGACAAAGAAGATAAGAAGTGCGTGAGACCGCTGGTGTTGGTGGTGCATCTGAGACCGCCAGCGACCAGTTTCTTATGGCCGGTTTCATGAAAAAGTAGAACTACATCAAGGGAAAACCCCTTCTCAAATGGCGTGTAAAAGGGAAGGTCGTGTAGGTGTCCACCGATCTCCCTCTTTAGAGCGGAAAACTATCCCGCCATGCTTTTGCGATCACCTCAGCCCTTTATGGAAAGAAGAACCTTAAAGAAGCATATAACTTCGAGATCGAGATGCTTCCTGATGCCTGCGCTCAAGCGACCACTAGGAGCATGGTCTTAAATCACCATATGGGGCTGTCTCTATGAAGAGTCCTAAAAGAGATCGAGATCCTGCATGAGGAGCGAAGAGTAAGATAACTTTACTTGAGGTATCAGCTCCTTTTATGTGACCGTGCGATCTAATTATTTTCTTCTCCAACAATCAAAAGAAGCAGCATATGATCCAGACAATCCTGAATTCCAGAACACTCTAATGCACACATAAAAGAGACCACAGAGCAGGTGATTTCAGAGCTTCACGGCCGCGGCGGTCTTACCGAAGAGTTTAAAAGATATCAAATTTGCCGATCTTTTCCTTGAAGTTGCGAGGGTAATACATGAACAGTCGATCACGACTGGTGAGGTCACTGCTGAGGGAGAAGAGAGGAAGCAGATGTTGATATTGAAGGAAATGCTGATGAAGCGAGTGGAAGCCTGTATGTTGCAGGTAATGATACAAGCTCTGTCGCGGACTCAAGCTCGGGATCTAAAGTTCCTACCGGAGATTCAGAAGATTCTTCAAACGAGACCGACCCTTCTTCAGCTAATGAGCGATCTCCCAAAAGATCAAGAAGCAAGTAGATTTAGTTGTAATTTTTACTTTTGTGTTTGTGGATTTTGTGACCGCACGATCTGATGTAATGTACATTGAAATAGAAAAATAGAAATTTGGTATACCTTTGTCTTTTATGCGAATGAATGTTTTTCTTGTATTATTCTTTTAAATGTCGATTGTACTATTCGTGACCTCGTTATAATGAGATATTACTGACATTCGATCTTAATGTCTTAGATGTTTACCTAGTTCGGGATAATTACCTTATACATTTTATATTGAGCGATTCAATCAAGGCGACCTCACATTTCTCAGATCGCATTACTGGGAGGTGAAGTATCAGCTTTAATTAAGCAAGAATGAAATCACGAGATAGCTAAAGATGGGCAAGATCTCTTAAGACTGGCGATCTCTGGCTATAATACATATACGAGACCGCTTATCATATTTGCGGTCTATGGCCTTTAAAATCTGCCAAGATAACATCAATTCGTAGATATTGTTTCTTAATAACTTCGAGCAAGAACATAAGATATGATCTACCACGTTTGAGACCGATCCTTGAAAATTACAGTCATTTTATAGTATATAGTCCGCGATATTTAATTCTTCTATCCATTCCTTGGATATTTGGAAAATACCTTCTTCTGATAACCAGCGATCTCCCATATTTATAAGATATTTTTAAGTCGGATCCACGATCTTTATTTTCCAGACCGGTTGATATGAAGGTAGATAACAATTCAGGTTAAACAAGAATAAGATCATGAGATCGCTGAGGATGAACAAGATCGCATATCACTGGCGGTCTCTGGCTATAATACACCTTCATGAGGCCGCTTATCACATTTGCGACCGTCTAGCTTTGAATCATTTGTCAAGCTAAAAAAGTGGATTCGTAGATGCTGATTCTCAAATAAATAAATATAGAATGTGATCTTCAATATTTCACAGGGTTCCTTTCTTAAAACTAGCGATCTTGAATCTGTAAGATCTTTAGAGACAAAAGGTCATAATGCACGTGATTCCTGAATAGCCTTTAATGAGAGAAAGAATGACGATCTTCCAATGATTCAGACCGTCTCTTCCTTGGCTTGGAACCATAAACATGCTGTAAAGCTCGGCCATTTGAAAATTTTACAAGGTCTTACAGACTTTTAGGCGGCGGTCTCAATTGCTTTAGACAACCCCATGCTCAAACATGATCCAATATTGAGACCGACGGTCTTCAAAAACCTCAGACCGCCCCTTTATAATAAGAGCTTGATGGATATACTTTATAATGATCTAAAGGGAAGGTGCGGCCATGCCAACATTGCTTTCCTAAAAGACCATCACAATTCTAACATATTCAGAAAGAGAGAGCGAGAAAGAAAAATGACCAGCTCAGAATGATAAAAAAAAGGGCAGGTGTGGTTATGCCGCGGAGGCCATACCGACATTGCTTTCCCCAAGAGACTATCTAAAGTTATGCCATACAACCAACCGACTCTTGGCTATCCTCACACCAATGATCATTCGAGGGTCACAGAACAAGATGATCCATAGGGCAGGTGCGGTCATACCGCAGAGGTTACACCGACATTGCTTTCCCCGGAAAGATCATTAAGGCTGTAACGATTTTCCTCCTATAATGCATGACAGCGCTGAACATTCACCTAACCTCCTTAATCCAGAGGTGTGTCAGATGTTAGCTAGCACCCAGCATCCTAAAGTTCCTCCGCATGAGCTTGGCGAGCTACTGCTACATAGATGTGAAATCTCCCCTCTACCTGTGGTCCTGGGAGATTTTATCTTTCAAGCTTCAAGTCGAGGGGGTATGAAGTAGGATCCATCGATACCTCTCTTGGTACGACCTTAGCCTTTAATAGTTGAGTAATAAATCTCAAGGTTTTCTTTCTAATATGCATGAAGTAAGAGTTTACATCCATATTATCATAATGCTTGCAAAAAAGAAAGAAAGGAGAAAACATAAAAATACAAGTTTTAAGAAAGGAAACGCTTGAGGTCATCTCCACTCCAAGTGTGAGATAAATCTTCCCCTTCATAAGATTGGAGACGATATGCTCCATTCTTGAGCACTTCCTTGATAATGAATGGTCCTGTCCAGTTGGGATTAAGCTTCCCAACCGAGCCAGATCTTGCTGCTGCTTGCGTCAACTTTCTTAAGGACCAGGTCTCCAACAACAAATTCTTTAACTCTTACATTTTTGTAGAAAAATCTGGCAATCCTCCTTTTTACTTCTTCTTTTCTGATGATTTTGGTATCCCTTATTTCTTCAATAAGATCAAAATTGCGTTTCAACTCTTCATCATTTTCTTCCATCCAGCTATCTCGATGCTGCTGAGATAATAGCACTCTCGGACTTCCTAACTTTAAATATGACAGGAATGAGAGCTTCTAAGCCATGAGATAATTTGAAAGGAGTCTCTCTAGTAGCTGAAGTTGGAGTTGTTCCTCAAAGCCCACAATTCTGAAGGTAATTGTTCCGCCCAATTACCTCTAAGAGATTCCACTTTCTTCTTCAAGAGGTTGATTATTAGTTTATTGGCAGCTTCTACCTGACCATTGCTCCCAAGGGTGATATACAGAGGCAAATCATAATTCAGTGGCCAATCTGATCACAGAAATTATAAGACTCGAGTTATTGAATTGCGGGCCATTATCTGTGATGATGGCCATGGGAATCCATGCCTACAAACTATCTCCCCTAGATGAAATTCCTCACTATCTGAGTAGTAGTCTTAGCTAACTCCTTTGATTCAATCCATTTACTGAAATAAACAATCATGACTAAATGAATCTGCACTGCCCGCTTGCCAAGGGATAAGGTCCAATCAATACATCCCCCAAACCGCAAACGGTCATGGGGTGGCTATTGACCTAAGTTGCTGAGCTGGCTGATGCTGAAGTGGGGCGAACTTCTGGCACTAAAAACATTTCTTTGCAAATTTTTCTCCATCTTTCCTCATTTGGGGCCAGAAATATCCTTGTCTTAGAATCCCTCCTTTCCAAGGTTCTAGCTCCTGAATGACTACCACATTCTCCTGAATTGAACTTCTTGAAGGAAAGTTGGAATTTCTTCTTCGAAAACACATCGTGCAAGAGGCGAAAGAAAGGTTTTCCTGTACAGAATTCCTGCAACAAGATAATAATAGGCTGCTTTAAGCTTAAACCTTTTTCTATCCTTTACTGTGGAGTGAAATTCCCCAGTCAAGAGGTAGAGTACGAAAGGATCCATCCAGGATGGACATTGATCTATCTGCATGACTTATCCCTCCCCGATAGCTGGATGAAATAACTCTGAGGTAGTTCCTCCTGAAAGAAGACCAATTTTGCTAGCTCATCTGCCTCCTTGTTCTCTTCTCTTGGGATATGCTGGATTGTAAAGCTCTTGAAACTTTCTTATCTCGATTTTAACTAGAACTTGATATTGCTTCAAAACATGATCCTTGGTCTCAAAATTTCCATTTACTTGAGAATCTATTTTGACTTGAACATCTTCGATTTCCCAATTCTCTTGTGAATCTGAGACCGAGGAGCAAAGCTTTATACTCAGCTTGGTTGTTTGCTGTCGGAAAATAAAACTTCAAGGCTTGATCCAGTCTAACTTCCGTTTGGATTGATCAAAATAACTCCAGCTCCGGAAGAATTTTATCCTGAAGCTTCATCAATGAAAATTGTCCAGGCGAGGAGAGCTCTCCGAGCTCCTTCTCTGAACTAGCCTCCTTTGTATCAATCATGAAATTAGCTAATACCTGATCTTTGATCGCTATTCTAGGAATATAACAGATGTCAAATTCCCTGAGCTCTATTGTGCCCACTTTGCCAATCTACCTGAATGCTCCGGCTTCTCTAAGACACTCTTTAGTGGAAGGTCGGTGACAACTTGAATTGAATGGGCTTGGAAATAAGGTCTTAACCTTCGCGCTGAGTTTACGAGCAGTAGGGATAACTTCTCAAGGATTGGGTACCGGGTTTCTGCACTCTTCAAAATTTGCTTACGTAATAAACTAGAAACTGCTTCTTCTTCTCTTCCATGACTAAAACCGAACTGATGGCATCGGAGTCGACTCCGAAGTACAAAAAGAGGTCTTCTCCCTCTCCGGGGCTTCTGGAGCAAGGGAGTTGATGTTAATTGCTTTTTGAGCTGATTGAAAGCATCATCACACTCCTTTGTCCATTCAAACTTGGCTCCTCCACGGAGAGTTTTGAAAAAATGAGCACTCTTATCTCTAGAGCCGAAGATGAAACGTCTTAAACCTGCCATCCTCCCACCTAGCTGCTGAACTTCCATAGGGGTCTTGGGAGATGAAATTTCTAAGATAGCCTTCACCTTATCGGGATTTGGCTCCTGTCCCTTCCGGAGTAAGGAGATGGCCAAGAAACTTTCCTTTCCTAGCTCTGAAAACGCATTTCAATGGATTCAATCTCATTTGAAACTTCGGAGGGTTGCAAATGTTTCATTTAGGTCATTAAGGTGAGTTGAGAAAATCTTGCTTTGATTAAGAGTTCATCGACAAAAACTCTTGATTTCTCCCTTTCTGGGTTTTAAAAATAGTGTCCATCATTTTCTGATAAGTTGCACCGACATTCTTAGTCCCAAAGGCATTACGAGATAACAGAAACATCCGCCATTCGTGATGAATGAGATGTGAGGAATGTCGGGCTTGTGCATTCTTATTTGATGATAGTCGTGGAAGGCATCTAAGAAACTCATGCAAGAAAATCCCATCGCAGAGTCTACTAAAGAATCTATCTGAGGCAAGGGGTATCAATCTTTAGAGCAAGCTTTATTAAGTTTGGTGAAGTCTACACACATCCCGCCACTTTCCACCAGCTTTTTAACCATCACAAACATTTGATACCCACTCAGGGTATTGAATCTCCTGAACAAATTTAGCCTTTAACAATTTTGAGACTTTTTTCCGTTCTGTCTCTCTGGACAACTAGCAAATCTTCCAACTTCCAAACATCAAGGTTACTTGAAAATAAAGTGTATCCCTATAGAGATATCACACTTGAGTCAACACCATGTTCCACACAATGAGGTATTGCATTGCATGATATTGTGTTTAATGACTCACTGTAATCTGACATTGGTCTACACTTGGCAATAATAACCTGCAAGTACACAACTAGGAAACAACATCAAATACAACAACAATTCAACTTGGTTCAAGGGTGACTTCTCACAAATCTAGGCTATTATGGATACAATACCCAACAATCTTCCCCTATTTGTATAAGTTAGAACATATACACAAAGATGAATTGCATCAAGATAAGACATATAAAATGCACATAATAGAAAAACAAGAGAAGCACAACATCAACCATCAAAAGTAAAAAATTATACATATAATTAAGATTGTCTAGAATAAATTTAAGATCACACAATCTTTCTAATCAAAAGCTTTGAATGGTCTTAATTTCCTTCCTTCAGCTGCTGCACTTTTCTTCTTTTCTTGTCTCTTGAGGTAGGTCATCATGCTTTGGAAAGTACTTAGGAGGTGGAGCTGGAGCTTCTGGATTTTCCCATCCATAAGTTTTGAAATGAATTCTTCTTTTGGTCATCTTCATTTCATACTTGTGACATTCTTCTTGATTGTAATAATCTTGCACTTCCATTCCTCCCTCATTCACAAGTTTGAAAGTGTCTAGGATAATTATCTTAGAAGCAGGACTCCATTCTTCTCCTGCAACTCCTTTTCCAGTACCTTCAGAGGTTTTACCTGAAATAGATTTGCTTGCAGAAGAACCTTCCCCATATCTCCTTTTTCTGGAACCAGAAAATATTAGACTGCACATCTGATTGATCTGCTGGCTATACTTGAGTATAGCTCACTGGAGGAGCATAATCTGATTGCACTTAGGTGTTGGTGAGAACTCGGGTGGTTCTGGATGAATAGCTAGCTCAGGGAAGATTTCGTTATGTAACCAAACTACTGTATTGGAGGCATAGGTATTGACATCAGATATTTGCTTTTGAACACCATTATTTAATTGTTCAAATTGGGCAGCCCAAAACCTCTTGAGATCAGTCAATTGATTACCCCAAACATCTGCCATCCTTATCCCCCCCTTTTTGACTTCTATAGATAGGGTTTGGATCACTTCTTCCTAAAACTTACCAAATTCATCAATTATTTGAAAAGTGTTTTCTTCTGCTTTTGTAGCTATGGAATTCTGAGCATTCTTTACCTGGACTGCTTCATTCATAACCTGACCCGCACTTGCAATTGTGTGGTCCATTGCTTTGCCTCCCAGATTGACAAGCCTTTTAAGCTCATCAGTATTAGCTTAAATCTCTGCAAGTCCACTGCTCATCTCTTTTCTAGAGCAGTGACTCTTTATTCACTAACCTTCTTTGATTGATCTCTTAAACTTCTCTGTTTGATTATTCAGCATAGCCTCAATCTTAACCTAGAAGAGTTTCTTCAGAAAATTTTAGGATTGGAGGAGGTGGAGGATGGTAGAAAAGCATTGTTCTCCAAATCCTCAGTGATTTCTGCCAAGAACAACTGTAGAGAATGGCTTTTTGGGTAGAGAATGGAGCCAACATCCTCTCCCTCATTTGCTTACTCAAGCTGAGCAACATGCCTTTCTCCCACATAACATCTGGAGCAACAACATCTGGTCAGATACACCAATCTCATTCTCCCCCTCAATATCTGCTGGGGGTGGAGAGCTTCCTTTCACTGAATCATCATCATCAACATCTGCAAACTCAAGATCTTCCCCCTAGCCTTCCATATGGGCACTAGGGATTTTCTCTGCATCTTCATCTCTTACTGCATCATCAACTGAGTCTTCAAGCACAACTTCAACATCTTTCTCTGGTGGAGGAATACTATCTGCAGCAGCACCTACAGAGGATGGAACAGTATCTGCAGCAGGTATTTCTGGAACTTCAGGAACAACTGCATTATGTGGATCAGGGAGGTGAGCTGGAGAACTACTTTAATTGTTACCAACTCCAGATGGAGCAGGCTCCCCCTGCGAACTTGTACATGCACCAACAGGCTTTTGAATTCTGATGTCCCATCTCTGAATGGTGTAAACAAATCAAAAATTTCAGGATTAACCTAGTTCAGGTATATGGAAATAATTCTTGCAAAATTATCCCTTGGACATATCAAAAATACCCTAAACCCTAAACCAAGTTGAATTGTTTGTTGTATTTGATGTTGTTTCCAAGTTGTGTACTTGAAGGTTATTATTTCCATGTGGTAGACCAATGTCAGATTACAGTGAGTCATTAAAACACAGTATCATGCAATGTAATCCCTCCTTGTGTGGAACATGGTGTTGACTCATATGTGATCACTCTATAGGGATACACTTCATTTTCAAGTACCTTTGATGTTTGGAGTTGGAAGATTTGATGGTTGTCCGTCCAGAGTGAAAGAAAGGAAAAAGTCTCAAAAATTTTCTAAGTGTATTTCTCGAGGAATAAATTCTGTTTATCGAGAAATCAAGTTCATTTCTCGAGAAGCCTTTTCTATTCTCGAGAAATCCCTGTTAGACTTCCAGTAAATACTTTTTAGTCATTTCTCAAGAAGTCAAGTTTCTTTCTCGAGAAATCAAGATCATTTCTCGAGAAGCGAAGTTTATTTCTCGAGAAGCCCTTTCTATTCTCGAGAAATCCCTTTCGGATTTCCAGTGAAGACTTTCTAAGCCATTTATCGAGAAGCCATTTCCTTTCTCGAGAAATCAAGATCATTTCTCGAGAAGTCAATTTCAGTTCTCGAGAAATCAAGTTCATTCCTCGAGAAGCCATTTCTGTTCTCGAGAAATTCTTTTCAGTCTTCCAGAAAAGTCCTTCTAAGCCTTTTTCGAGAAGTAGCAGACCTTCTCTCGAGAAATCATGTCATTTCTCGAGAAGTCCTTTTGATCTCGAGAAATATTATTATTTCAGGTCCTATTTTCAAAGTCCATTTCTGACGGGATTTAAAATGTTCTTTGTTTATGTCAGTGCCACGTATGACTGATTTTATGGAGATTTTACCTTAAATCAAGGACTTATGACCGTTAGACTTAATTGATTATAAAAGGTCTCTTTCAGAAATCATCCAGATCTATTCTTTCGAAAAACCTAAAAGAGCCGCACGCCATCTGCCATTTTTGAAGAACTTCATCTTTCTCAATCAGCCGATCTCTTTGAAGGAAAAGATTCGACAGATCCGTGATCTAATTTCTACCGAAGTGTATTTGATCTTGTCGAGTCCTAGAAGTTTAGATCTGAGATTTCAGCTTTCTTCCTCAACATCAAGCAAAAGTTTTCCATGTCTCAAGAAGGAAGAAGATCAGAATATTTCAGATATGTACTTGTATTTCTTTTGACTTTTTACTTATACACAAACCTCTATTTCATTGTAGGAAGTTTATCTTCCGAGTTTGTAGGAGCGTTGTCTCCGAGTTTGTAGGAGTGTGGTCTCTGAGGTGTAGGAGTGGTGACTCCGAGTTTGTAGGATCATTTTGATCTGAGATACAGTGAAGTAGCTGAGGCTAGTCGTGGTGCTAGATAGGCGAGGCGGGAAAGTAGAGTACCCAATATTGGGGAACCACTATAAAATCCTTGTGTCATCTGTGTTTGTGATTTTGCTTTTCTGTGTACTATTTTTCATCAAGTTTTAATTTTGCAAAAGACGGAGAACTGACCTATTCACCCCCCTCTAGATGATTTAGGTAGGCAACTAGATACTTCAAAAACCATGGCCTAAATCCTGATTTCTGGCATGGGCATTTTCTCCCATTCGGCCATGGATTTTTGAGATCAAAATCTCAAATGAGGCCCGATTCTCATAACCTAAAGATCTAAAGATCTAGCATAGAGGGAGAGATGTGGAATCCGACCTTTATTGGTCTCGATTGGTGGACATTTCTCCATTTGCCATTGTTGGAGCTTGAGCTCAAGCTCCCATGGTGTTTTCCCCTTCCAGTGGTTGATTCTCCTCTCTAAGAGAGGGCTTCTGCTCCTCTCAGCATTCTAAAGCTAGTGGTGATCCCAAATGGGGCTTAGGAGAGCTTAAAACCAATCCACCATTAAAGGGGAATTTCGACCAAGCATATGTTCTTCATCCAAGCTGCCATTTGGCATGGGGTTCTACTGGAATTGATACGAAATCTCTGGGGGAGTCTAGGGATGAGATTAGGAAGGAGAATTGAGTGCCAAATGTCACTCAATTTTTAAATTCCTTCTTGGCCTTATGTGAAAATTGGGGGAAATCCCAATTTCATCCCTACAAGCCCCATATTTCCAGAAATTTGGAGGCATGCGAGGTAATTTGACCATTGGGCTTCAAATTGGGCATAGTTTTAGGGCCTTAGCCCATGTGAATTGGGTTTAATTTCTCTTGGGTCCCATTTAGGCCAATTTGACAAAGTGTTGACTTTTGAGTTGACTTGGTCAAACTGATGAGCGAACTGGCCCCACATGATGGTCATAAGTCCCTCGACAGCATCCAACATTAGTTGGGTCATTGTGGGGTGCACATTGGGCTAATTGAACCCATATAGGCTAAATTGGGAGTATGTTGACCAAAGGTTGACTTTGGTAAAATTGGTTAAGTTGATTGGGCCCAATGGGTCAATATTGACCCATTGGCCTCTGTTGGGATCATTGTCCACAATGTCTTAGATTTGGAGAAGTCCATTCTTAACTCAAAGATATATCTCAGAATGAATTTGATATACTCTCTAGAATCAATGTGCAGGAGATCAGGTCAGGCAAAGTGCTCAAGGAATTCATCCAAGTTCACAAGCGTCGAGACATCATACATCGCTCGACGCCTGTGACCCAGAAGCATTGACTCATGTCTACTGCTCAAATAGACAAGGTCGCCGCTGAAGTTATGAGACCAAGTTTGGAAGCATCGAGCCAAGATATATCCCTCGACGCTGTGGAAAGAGATGTGTCGACCAAACTTCAGTTATCTCTACACCAACAAGAGGAGTCTAGATATGAAGGCATAGTTAAGAAGCGTCGAGCCCCTGTATGTTGCTCGACTTCTACAGATAAAAAGCGTCGACTAAGAAGGAGGAGTCGAGAGCTTCAGTCTAAGAAGTATGTGTCGAGTATCTACATATCGCTCGACGCCTAATGGAAAAAGCGTCGACAGAGATGCTCAGTGCTCAACGCCTTTTCTACAGATACTCTGAGCTGAGAAATTTCTTCTACAGCTAGCTGAGCCTTTATTTCTTCTGAAGCCATTAAAGACTGTTGAAGACTTAGCGTCGTGCTGACGTGGAGGAGCGTAACAGATGTTGCAGATGGTGGGCTATAAATAGAAGGCATGACCTATGGGTTAAGAAGTTCATTACTCCTATCTTTCGAAAGCCATTATCGTCTCCATCATTTTAAGGTAAAGTCTGAGAAAGAATCTGAAGAAGTCATCTTCTCTATCAGAACTGATCTAACTTGAAGATTTTGTTCAGCAATCTGGTGCTGATACATCTTTCTGAAAGAATAAGATCAAGAAGGAAGAATCTGTCTTCCTAGGAAGAAGAACAGTCATAACAGCCTGTCGAATCAAGAAGATCATTTGTTGTTGCTGTTCTATTGAATATTTCTGTCTGATCATTCACGCAGATCAAGAAGACTCAACAATTTGAAGAATCTGAGTCTAAGTATTTGTTATTTTCTTTATCAATCCTTGTAGGGTCTGAGTTGTCAGATTTGAGTGTAGGATCTGTCAAGGATCTGAGTTGTAAGATCAGGTGTGATCTGAGTTGTAGGATTCAGGTGTGAATCTGAGCTATAAGCCTAATTATAAAGGCTGAAGTAGGATATGTGAGATCTGAGTTTGTAAGATCTGCTGAGATCTGAGAGAGTAAGATCTGTGAGATCTGATTCTGTAAGATCTGTTGTGATCTGAGCTGTAAGACCTGTTTGTGGTCTGAGATCTGGAGGAGATATAAACCCTATCTGGCACACTGCTGGAAGGGAGAAAGGGGGAAATTGGATTACCCAAGATAAGGGGAACCACTATAAAATTCTGTGTCTTTTCTATGTGTGCTCTTATTCTTGAAAGCTCTGATCAGTCTTTTAGGTTATAATTAAGAATCACAATAGTTTTTCAAATAACCTATTCACCCCCTCTAGGTGATTAGCTACCCTTAATTAAAGTCTTTCAAGTGGTATCAGAGGGTTGGTTGTTCAAGAAAAGGTTTAACAGCCTGAACAAGATCTTCTAAGGGTAGATTTCTTAAGTCGTGATGGCTAATACATAAGGAAACAAAGAATTCACATCTATAAAGCTACCAATTTGCAGAAAAGAAAACTTTGGGATTTGGAAGGAAAGGGTCAGACTTTTCATGGAAGCCTCTGATCCTAGGATATACATAACTGTTCTAGAAGGACCTTTTGTTCCTATGAAGGTTTCATTTACAGATAGAAGTATCAAGACTCCTAAAACTTATTCTGAGATGACCAAAGATGAAGTGATTCTGGCATCCATGGATAAGAGAGCTCAGAACATCATTGTTAGTGCTATTGAGGATTCAACTTTCCAAAAGTTAGTTCATTGCAAAACTGCCAAAGAAATGTGGGAATCTCTCATTGTCTATATGGAAGGGACTGAAGAAGTCAGAGATGACAGGAAGTCTCTTCTAAATCAGCAATATGAAGCTTTCAGACAAGACAAGAAAGATTCAATAGCAGTCTGCTATGAAAAATTCTTCAAAATTGTAAATGGTCTAAAAACTTATGGAAGAACTTTCACAGATTATGAGCTGAATGATAAATTCTTAAGATCACTGAACAAAGAATGGGATATCAAGATCTGTGCAATCAGGGAAATGGGAAATCTGGTAAATATTCAGCCACAAAATTTATATGGGAAACTCTTGTCCCATGAACTTCATCTGAATACCAGAAAAGCTGAGGAAGGACACAGCAGGGAAAATCATATTGCTCTGAAAGAAGAAAGTTCCAAGAAAAGCAAAGAAAGAATGTCATTATCCCCCAGGATTCCATCTGAATCAGAAGAATCAGAAATCAGTAATTCTGATTCTGAAATATCAGATGGTGAACTTGCACTCTTCACCAAACAACTGAAAAGGATGTTAAGAAGAAAACAACACTGGAAAAATAGACCCTCTCAGTCATCCAGATCTAAGAAGCACTCAAACTCTTCAGAGCGATTCAAACAAGACTTCAAGAAGGACAGGTACAACTCTAAACACAATAAAGATAATTCAGAAGAAATTGTGTGTTTTGGTTGCAGGAAATCAGGACACATGATTGTTGATTGTCCTTCAAAGAGAAAGAACAACAAGAAATCTGATGAAAGGAGGCACAAATCTGACAAGAGACATGGGAAGATTCTAATAGCCAAGAAGGGCAAAGTCACTCTTAGTGACAGTGAATCTCAATCATCAGACTCAGATAGTGAGGAGGCACTCATAGCTCTGATGGCTGCCAATGAAAGTGAAGACATTCTAAATCATAGATCTATAATAAGAGCCCCACTATCAAGGTCTGATAGTGAAGAGAATGAAGAAGAAAATGCAGGACTCATGGCACTGAGTGATGAAGAGGATCAGGAGACAACTACTAATGTAAAGGTACTTGATAAAACTCCTTTATCTGATTCTGATTCTGAACCTAAAATAGATTCATTCTCTTCTGATGAAAAATGACTCACAATCTAACCTTCATGAAGATGAAATTATTGAGAAATATCAATTACTTCTCAAAGCACTTAAAAAGAGCAAAAGGCAAAATAAAAGGTTACAAAAAGAAATATCTGAATTAAAGCAAACTAATTCCCAAAACTCTGAGGCAGCTGAGAGGCTGAATCAGACAAGCAAAGAACTTAGCAAACTAAAAGTCATATCTATTATTCACATACAGACTTTATGCACTAAGGAGAAGTTAATAAAAGAACTTGAAGCAAAACTCCTAGCAGAAAGGAAGCTTGTAGCAAAGTTCTCCAAACCACAAATTATCCTTCCCATAATAGACACATTTTCTGCACAATACAGATCTGGCATAGGATATGATAGGAATGCAGATAATAACCCTAAAAGTAATGACAAGGCACCTATGCAACCTATAAAATTCAACAAAGCCATGCCTATCACAAATAAGCATGATCAAAAAGGTGTGCATAAGTTTTATAAGGGTGAGTGTTCTAATAGCAAAGATGATTCAATTCAACCAAGTAACAATAATGCCAAATCACTATGCAAAGAAAAAGTATTAACTCATCATGACTCCTTTGTATTTAAAGCAAACACTAAATTCAAAAGAAAGGAACTAAGACCTGAAGTGAAAACCACTGCTGTCAAGAAAACTGAACCAGTAAAATTTACTAAAACAACTTACATAGCTCCTTTGAATAAGGCAATTAAGCAAAATATGAGTCAACATAAAGAAGTGAGAAGACCTCCAAGGAGATATAACAGATATGAATGTTGGTGTTGTGGAAGGGTTGGACATTTTGCTCTTGACTGTTGGTTCAATCCAACTGTTCCAAGATTCAACTCTGGGAGACCAGTACTCAAACCTATGGCAACTCTCACAACACTAAGGATTATTCAACAACTAAATATTCCAGCTCATACTAACAATGTTCTAGGACCCAACTTGGTGTGGGCTCCTAAGAAAAGGTAATTTCTTCTTGCAGGGTTGTCCAAAGACCAATCAACTTCCTATCTGGTACTTGGACAGTGGGTGCTCTATGCACATGACAGGAACAAAAAGTCTACTGAATGATTACACTCCTGTGAAGAATGGACCAAAGGTTATCTTTGGAGGGTCTGAAAAAGGTAAAACTAAAAGTTAAGGTAATATCACAAATGGAATTGTCACCATCACCAAAGTTGCTCATGTTGATGGATTGCAACACAATCTCATCAGCATAAGTCAATTGTGTGATATTGGGTATGACATTTCATTCCACAAGGATGAGTGCCTGATTAAGAAAGAGAATGATATAATTCTCTCAGGCACTAGGAGTGGCAAGATTTACTGCCTAAACTTTATATGTTCTGATCAAGTTAATTCCATATGCTTAGTAGCAGAGAATAAAGTTTATAGTAGTGTTCAATGACATAAAGGTTAGCCCACATAAACTATAAGACTATAAATAAGCTTATTTCAAAGACCTAGTGAGAGCTGGGCCTAAGTGGAAGTGTGTGCAGGAGGGTCCATGCCATGCTTGTCAAATGGGTAAGCAGACCAAGTCTTTCCTTCAAATCAATAGGTGAGAAGGATTCCATTTGATGTCTATACCTACTTCATATGGATCTATTTGGACCAATGTCAATCCATAGTTTAGGAGGAAAATCGTACACCCTTGTAATTGTTGATGATTATTCCAGATTCACATGGGTATTCTTCCTTAAACATAAGTCAGACACTTTAGAAATATTTACCTGTTTGTTAGGCAAATCATCAATGAAATAGGAAATCAAGTAGCCAAAATTAGAAGTGATCATGAGACTAAATTTCAGTCAGGTGCAATGACCAAATTTTGTGAAAATCTAGGCATTTCTCAAGAGTTCTCATCTCCTAGAACTCCCCAACAAAATGGGGTTGCTGAGAGAAGAAATAGAACACTTATTGAAGCTAGCAGGAGTATGCTAAGTTACTCTTCTCTTCCTGAGTTTTCTGGGCTGAAGCTGTAAACACAGCATGCCATGTGCAGAATAGGGCTCTTATCAACAAAAGACTGGATAAGACCCCATATGAGTTGTTGAAAGGTAGAAAACCCACATTAGCCTATTTCAAAATATTTGGTAGTAAATGCTTTGTATTAAATAATGGAAAGCACCATCTCACTAAATTTGCTGAAAAAGCACATGAGGCAATTTTTGTTGGGTATAGCTCTCAAAGTAGAGCCTATAGAATTTTCAACAAAAGGTCAAATAGGATAGAAGAATCTATACATGTTGTATTTGATGAAACCAGCAGCCTTATTTATAAGGATCTGGGAAGTTTATCAAGTTGTGCAGGTTCTACACAGAAATTGAAGGAGATGAATATCAATGAACAGCACAATGAGGATAATGAAGAAACTAATGAGACTGTAATTGTAACTAGAGAGGATGAATCTCAAGCAGAAGACAATTATGAAGAACCTATTGCTGTTGAAGAACCACCACATCCAGAACCTCTAGAAGAACCTACTCAAACAGATGCACCAGAATCTCAAAGGGAAAATGAAAGGTGGAGGAATGCAACCAAACATCTGAAGGTTCATCCCAAAGAACAGATCATAAGAAATCCAAATGATGGTGTGCAAACTAGAAGAGGAAACTCAATACATGAGGCCTTGCATCACAGCTTTCTATCCAAAATAGAGCCTAAGAAGTTTGATGAAGCCAATAAGGACACTTCATGGATATTAGCTATGCAAGAAGAGCTAAATCAATTTGAAAGGTGCAAAGTCTGGATATTGGTTCCAAGACCAAAGAAACACAAAGTCATAGGGACCAAATGGGTATTTAGAAATAAGCTGGATGAAAATGGTGTGATTATCCAAAATAAAGCAAGGTTGGTTGCCCAAGGATATAGACAGGAGGAAGGCATAGATTTTGATCAAGTGTTTGCTCCTGTGGCAAGATTGGAGGCAATCAGATTATTCCTGGCATTTGCAGCACACACTGGATTCATAGTTTATCAAATGGATGTAAAGTCAGCATTCCTTAATGGAACAATATTGGAGTAAGTATATGTTGAACAACCCCAGGTTTTATTGACTCTACTCATCCAAATCATGTCTATCTATTATTAAAAGCATTGTATGGTCTGAAATAGGCACCTAGAGCCTGGTATGAGACTTTATCTAGATTTCTCATTAAGAACAAATTCTCAAGAGGAAAGATAGATAAGACATTGTTTCTTAGGATAGTTAAGGGTCACATTATTCTAGTACAAATATATGTAGATGATATAATCTTTGGCTCAACTGATAATAACCTTTGCAAAAGGTTTGCAAACCTTATGCAAGGGAAATTTGAAATGAGCAGCATGGGTGAGCTTAAATACTTCTTAGGACTCGAAGTGAAACAGTCTGAGGAAGGATTTTCATTTCTCAGACCAAGCACACAAAAGAGATTATCAAGAAGTTTGGAATGGAAAATTCCACTATCATGAAGACACCAATGGCAGCAAATATGTCACTAGGACAAGG